>NW_027019597.1:9482281-9509274 GCF_013076305.1 Rhopilema esculentum
TAACCACCTTAAAACATCTAAAACCTCCTGAAACCACCTATAACAACCTTAAAACATCTTCAACCACCTTAAACCATCTACAACCACCTGAAACCACCTACAACCACCTTAAGCCATCTACAACCATCTGAAACTATCTGCAACCACCTGAAACCACCTAAAACCACCTTAAACCATCCACAATCACCTGAAACCACCTACAACCACCTGAAACCATCTACAACCACCTGAAACCACCTACAACCACCTACAACCACCTGAAACCACCTACAACCACCTCAAACCATCTACAACCACCTGAATCAACCTACAACCACCTTAAACCATCTTCATCCACCTACAACCACCTATAAGCACCTTAAAACATCTTCAACCACCTTAAACCATCTACAACCACCTGAAACC
Source organism: Rhopilema esculentum (assembly GCF_013076305.1). The sequence goes on from NW_027019597.1 coordinate 9,482,687, forward strand.
ACCTTCAACCACCTGAAACCACCTGAAACAATCTACAACCACCTGAAACTACCTACAACCACCTGAAACCACCTACCACAACCTTAAACCATCTACAACCACCTGAAACCACCTACAACCACCTTAAACCACCTGAAACCATCTACAACCACCTGCAACCACCTGAAACCATCTACAACCACCTTAAACCATATACAACTACCTGAATCCACCTATAATCACCTGAAACCATCTACAACCACCTTAAAACATCTACAACCACCTTAAACCATCTACAACTACCTGAATCCACCTACAACCACCTTAAACCACCTGAAACCACCTGAAACTAGCTAAAACCATCTACAACCACCTGAAACCACCTATAACCTCCTTAAAACATCTTCAACCACCCTAAACCATCTACAACCACCTGAAACCACCTACAACCACCTTAAGCCATCTACAACCATCTGAAACTATCTACAACTACCTGAAACCACCTAAAACCACTTTAAACCGTCCACAATCACCTGAAACCACCTACAACCACCTGAAACCATCTTCAACCACCTGAAACCACCCACAACCACCTACAACCACCTAGAACCACCTTAAACCATCTACAACCACCTGAATCCACCTACAACCACCTTAAACCATCTTCAACCACCTACAACCACCTATAACCACCTTAAAACATCTTCAACCACCTTTAACCATCTACAACCACCTGAAACCACCTACAACCACCTTAAACCATCCACAATCACCTGAAACCACCTACAACCACCTGAAACCACCCGAAACCATCTAAAACCACCTGAAACTACCTACAACCACCTGAAACCACCTACCACAACCTTAAACCATCTACAACCACCTGAATTCACCTACAACCACCTTAAACCACCTGAAACCATCTACAACCACCTGCAACCACCTTAAACCATCTACAACCACCTGAATCCACCTACAACCACCTAAAATCACCTGAAACCATCTACAACCACCTGCAACCACTTGAAACCATCTACAACCACCTTAAACCATATACAACCACCTCAATCCACCTACAATCACCTGAAACCATCTACCACCACCTTAAAACATCTACAACCATCTTCAACCATCTACAGCAACCTGCAACCACCTTAAACCATCTACAGCCACCTGAAACCACCTACAACCATCTTAAGCCATCTACAACCGTCTGAAACCATCTACAACCACCTGAAACAACCTAAAACCACCTTAAACCATCCACAATCACCTGAAACCACCTACAACCACCTGAAACCATCTACAACCACCTGAAACCACCTAAAACCACCTGAATCAACATACATCCAACTGAAACCACCTACAACCACCTTAAACCATCTACACCACCTGAAACCACCTACAACCACCTGAAACCATCTACAACCACCTGAAACCATCTACAACCACCTGAAACCAGCTAAAACCACCTTAAACCATCCACAGTCACCTGAAACCACCTACAACTACCTGAAACCATCTAGAACCAACTGAATCCACCTACAACCACCTGAATTCACCTCCAACTACTTTAAACCATCTACAATCACCTGAAACCACCTACAACCACCTGAAACCACCTGAAACCATCTACAACCACCTGAAACTACCTACAACCACCTGAAACCACCTACCACAACCTTAAACCATCTACAACCTCCTGAATTCACCTACAACCACCTTAAACCACCTGAAACCATCTACAACCACCTGCAACCACCTGAAACCATCTACAACCACCTTGAACCATATACAACCATTTGAATCCACCTACAACCACCTGAAACCAGCTAAAACCACCTTAAACCATCCACAGTCACCTGAAACCACCTACAACCACCTGAAACCATCTAGAACCAACTGAATCCACCTACAACCACCTGAATTCACCTGCAACTACCTTAAACCATCTACAACCACCTTATAACATTTACAACCACCTGAAACCATCAACAACCACCTACAACCACCTTAAACCATCTACAACCACCTATAACCACCTTAAAACATCTACAACCACCTGAAACCATGTACAACCAACTATAACCACCTTAAAACATCTACAACCACCTTAAACCATCAACAACCACCTGAAACCACCTAAAACCACCTTAAGCCATCTACAACCATCTGAAACCATCTACAACCACCTGAAACCAGCAAAAACCACCTTAAACCATCCACAGTCACCTGAAACCACCTACAACCACCTGAAACCATCTAGAACCAACTGAACCCACCTACAACCACCTGAATTCACCTGCAACTACCTTAAACCATCTACAACCACCTTAAAACATTTAAAACCACCTGAAACCATCAACAACCACCTACAACCACCTTAAACCATCTACAACCACCTAGAACCACCTTAAAACATCTACAACCACCTGAAACCATCTACAACCACCTGCAACCACCTGAAACCACCTACAACCACCTTAAACCATATACAACCACCTGAATCCACCTACAATCACCTGAAACCACCTACAACCACCTGAAACCATCTACAACCACCTAAATTCACCTACAACCACCTGAAACCACCTACCACAACCTTAAACCATCTAAAACCACCTGAATCCACCTACAACCACCTTAAACCACCTGAAACCATCTAAAACAATCTACAACCACCTTAAACCATATACAACCACCTTAAACCATCTACAACTACCTGAATCCACCTACAACCACCTTAAACCACCTACAACCACCTGAAACCATGTACAACCATCTGCAACCACCTGAATCCACCTACAACCACCAAAAGCCATCTACAACCACCTTAAACCATCTACAGCCACCTGCAACCACTTTAAACCATCTACAACTACCTGAATCCACCTACAACCACCTTAAACCATCTTCAACCACCTGAAACCACCTATAACCTCCTTAAAACATCTTCAACCACCTTAAACCATCTACAACCACCTGAAACCACCTACAACCACCTTAAGCCGTCTAAAACCATCTGAAACCATCTACAACCACCTGAAACCACCTAAATCCACCTTAAACCATCCACAATCACCTGAAACCACCTACAACCACCTGAAACCACCTAAAACCACCTGAATCAACATACAACCACCTGAAACCACCTACAACCACCTTAAACCATCTAAAACCACCTGAATCCACCTACAACCATCTGAAACCACCTACAACCACCTGAAACCACCTATAACCACCTTTAAACATCTACAACCACCTTAAACCATCTACAACCACCTGAAACCATCTACAACCACCTTAAACCATCTACAACTACCTGAATCCACCTACAAGCACCTTAAACCACCTACAACCACCTGAAACCATGTACAACCACCTGCAACCACCTGAAACCACCTACAACCACCAAAAGCCATCTACAACCACCTGAAACCATCTAAAACCATCTACAACCACCTTAAACCATATACAACCACCTTAAACCATCTACAACTACCTGAATCCACCTACAACCACCTTAAACCACCTGAAACCACCTGAATCAACATACAACCACCTGAAACCACCTACAACCACCTTAAACCATCTAAAACCACCTGAATTCACCTACAACCATCTGAAACCACCTATAACCACCTTAAAACATCTACAACCACCTTAAACCATCTACAACCACCTGAAACCATCTACAACCACCTTAAACCATCTACAACTACCTGAATCCATCTACAAGCACCTTAAACCACCTACAACCACCTGAAACCATGTACAACCACCTGCAACCACCTGAATCCACCCACAACCACCAAAAGCCATCTACAACCACCTTAAACCATCTACAGCCACCTGCAACCACTTTAAACCATCTACAACCACCTGAATCCACCTGAAACCACCTACCACAACCTTAAACCATCTAAAACCACCTGAATCCACCTACAACCACCTTAAACCACCTGAAACCATCTAAAACCATCTACAACCACCTTAAACCATATACAACCACCTTAAACCATCTACAACTACCTGAATCCACCTACAACCACCTTAAACACCTACAACCACCTGAAACAATGTACAACCACCTGCAACCACCTGAATCCACCTACAACCACCAAAAGCCATCTACAACCACCTTAAACCATCTACAGCCACCTGCAACCACTTTAAACCATCTACAACTACCTGAATCCACCTACAACCACCTTAAACCATCTTCAACCACCTGAAACCACCTATAACCTCCTTAAAACATCTTCAACCACCTTAAACCATCTACAACCACCTGAAACCACCTACAACCACCTTAAGCCGTCTAAAACCATCTGAAACCATCTACAACCACCTGAAACCACCTAAATCCACCTTAAACCATCCACAATCACCTGAAACCACCTACAACCACCTGAAACCACCTAAAACCACCTGAATCAACATACAACCACCTGAAACCACCTACAACCACCTTAAACCATCTAAAACCACCTGAATTCACCTACAACCATCTGAAACCACCTACAACCACCTGAAACCACCTATAACCACCTTTAAACATCTACAACCACCTTAAACCATCTACAACCACCTGAAACCATCTACAACCACCTTAAACCATCTACAACTACCTGAATCCACCTACAAGCACCTTAAACCACCTACAACCACCTGAAACCATGTACAACCACCTGGACCAACCTGAAACCACCTACAACCACCAAAAGCCATCTACAACCACCTTAAACCATCTACAGCCACCTGCAACCACCTTAAACCATCTACAACCACCTGAATCCACCTACAACCACCTTAGAACCATCTACAACCACCTGAAACCACCTATAACCTCCTTAAAACATCTTCAACCACCCTAAACCATCTACAACCACCTGAAACCATCTACAACCACCTGCAACCACCTGAAACCACCTACAACCACCTTAAACCATATACAACCACCTGAATCCACCTACAATCACCTGAAACCACCTACAACCACCTGAAACCATCTAAAACCACCTGAATCCACCTACAACCACCTTAAACCACCTGAAACCATCTAAAACCATCTACAACCACCTTAAACCATATACAACCACCTTAAACCATCTACAACTACCTGAATCCACCTACAACCACCTTAAACCATCTAAAACCACCTGAATTCACCTACAACCATCTGAAACCACCTATAACCACCTTAAAACATCTACAACCACCTTAAACCATCTACAACCACCTGAAACCATCTACAACCACCTTAAACCATCTACAACTACCTGAATCCACCTACAAGCACCTTAAACCACCTACAACCACCTGAAACCATGTACAACCACCTGGACCAACCTGAAACCACCTACAACCACCAAAAGCCATCTACAACCACCTTAAACCATCTACAGCCACCTGCAACCACCTTAAACCATCTACAACCACCTGAATCCACCTACAACCACCTTAGAACCATCTACAACCACCTGAAACCACCTATAACCTCCTTAAAACATCTTCAACCACCCTAAACCATCTACAACCACCTGAAACCACCTACAACCACTTTAAGCCATCTACAACCATCTGAAACTATCTACAACCACCTGAAACCACCTAAAACCACTTTAAACCGTCCACAATCACCTGAAACCACCTACAACCACCTGAAACCATCTACAACCACCTGAAACCACCTACAACCACCTACAACCACCTACAACCACCTTAAACCATCTACAACCATCTGAATCCAGCTACAACCACCTTAAACCATCTTCAACCACCTACAACCACCTATAACCACCTTAAAACATCTTCAACCACCTTTAACCATCTACAACCACCTGAAACCACCTACAACCACCTTAAACCATCCACAATCACCTGAAACCACCTACAACCACCTGAAACCACCTGAAACCATCTAAAACCACCTTAAACTACCTACAACCACCTGAAACCACCTACCACAACCTTAAACCATCTACAACCACCTGAATCCACCTACAACCACCTTAAACCACCTGAAACCATCTACAACCACCTGCGACCACTTGAAACCATCTACAACCACCTTAAACCATATACAACCACCTCAATCCACCTACAATCACTTGAAACCATCTACAACCACCTTAAAACATCTACAACCACCTTCAACCATCTACAGCAACCTGCAACCACCTTAAACTATCTACAACCACCTGAAACCACCTAAAACCACCTTAAACCACCCACAATCACCTGAAACTACCTACAACCACCTGAAACCATCTACAACCACCTGAAACCACCTAAAACCACCTGAATCGACATACAACCAACTGAAACCACCTACAACCACCTTAAACCATCTACAGCCACCTGAAACCACCTACAACCATCTTAAGCCATCTACAACCGTCTGAAACCATCTACAACCACCTGAAACCACCTAAAACCACCTTAAACCATCCACAATCACCTGAACCCACCTACAACCACCTTAAACCATATACAACCACCTCAATCCACCTACAATCACTTGAAACCATCTACAACCACCTTAAAACATCTACAACCACCTTCAACCATCTACAGCAACCTGCAACCACCTTAAACTATCTACAACCACCTGAAACCACCTAAAACCACCTTAAACCACCCACAATCACCTGAAACTACCTACAACCACCTGAAACCATCTACAACCACCTGAAACCACCTAAAACCACCTGAATCGACATACAACCAACTGAAACCACCTACAACCACCTTAAACCATCTACAGCCACCTGAAACCACCTACAACCATCTTAAGCCATCTACAACCGTCTGAAACCATCTACAACCACCTGAAACCACCTAAAACCACCTTAAACCATCCACAATCACCTGAACCCACCTACAACCACCTGAAACCATCTACAACCACCTGAAACCACCTAAAACCACCTGAATCAACATACAACCAACTGAAACCACTTACAACCACCTGAAACCACCTACAACCACCTTAAGCCATCTACAACCGTCTGAGACCATCTACAACCACCTGAAACCACCTAAAACCACCTTAAACCATCCACAATCACCTGAAACCACCTACAACTACCTGAAACCATCTACAACCACCTGAAACCACCTAAAACCACCTGAATCAACATACAACCACCTGAAACCACCTACAACCACCTTAAACCATCTAAAACCACCTGAATTCACCTACAACCACCTGAAACCACCTACAACCACCTGAAACCAACTATAACCACCTTAAAACATCTACAACCACCTTAAACCATCAACAACCTGAAACCACCTAAAACCACCTTAAGCCATCTACAACTATCTGAAACCATCTACAACCACCTGAAACCAGCTAAAACCACCTTAAACCATCCACAGTCACCTGAAACCACCTACACTCACCTGAAACCATCTAGAACCAACTCAACCCACCTACAACCACCTGAATTCACCTGCAACTACCTTAAACCATCTACAACCTCCTTAAAACATTTAAAACCACCTGAAACCATCAACAACCACCTACAACCACCTTAAACCATCTACAACCACCTATAACCACCTTAAAACATCTACAACCACCTGAAACCATCTACAACCACCTGCAACCACCTGAAACCACCTACAACCACCTTAAACCATATACAGCCACCTGAATCCACCTACAATCACCTGAAACCACCTACAACCACCTGAAACCATCTACAACCACCTGAATTCACCTACAACCACCTGAAACCACCTACAACAACCTTAAACCATCTAAAACCACCTGAATCCACCTACAACCACCTTAAACCACCTGAAACCATCTAAAACCATCTACAACCACCTTAAACCATAAACAACCACCTTAAACCATCTACAACTACCTGAATCCACCTACAACCACCTTAAACCACCTACAACCACCTGAAACCATGTACAACCACCTGAATCCACCTACAACCACCAAAAGCCATCTACAACCACCTTAAACCATCTAAAGCCACCTGCAACCACCTTAAACCATCTACAACCACCTGAATCCACCTACAACCACCTTAAACCATCTTCAACCACCTGAAACCACCTATAACCTCCTTAAAACATCTTCAACCACCTTAAACCATCTACAACCACCTGAAACCACCTACAACCACCTTAAGCCGTCTACAACCATCTGAAACCATCTACAACCACCTGAAACCACCTAAAACCACCTTAAACCATCCACAATCACCTGAAACCACCTACAACCACCTGAAACCATCTACAACCACCTGAAACCACCTAAAACCACCTGAATCAACATACAACCACCTGAAACCATCTATAACCACCTTAAGCCATCTACAACCGTCTGAAACCATCTACAACCACCTGAAACCACCTAAAACCACCTTAAACCGTCCACAACCACCTGAAACCACCTACAACCACCTGAAACCATCTACAACCACCTGAAACCACCTAAAACCACCTGAATCAACATACAACCACCTGAAACCACCTACAACCACCTTAAACCATCTAAAACCACCTGAATTCACCTACAACCACCTGAAACCACCTACAACCACCTGAAACCAACTATAACCACCTTAAAACATCTACAACCACCTTAAACCATCAACAACCACCTGAAACCACCTACAGCCACCTTAAGCCATCTACAACCATCTGAAACCATCTACAACCACCTGAAACCAGCTAAAACCACCTTAAACCATCCACAGTCACCTGAAACCACCTACAACCACCTGAAACCATCTAGAACCAACTGAATCAACCTAAAACCACCTGAATTCACCTGCAACTACCTTAAACCATCTACAACCACCTTAAAACATTTAAAACCACCTGAAACCATCAACAACCACCTACAACCACCTTAAACCATCTACAACCACCTAGAACCACCTTAAAACATCTACAACCACCTGAAACCATCTACAACCACCTGCAACCACCTGAAACCACCTACAACCACCTTAAACCATCTACAACCACCTGAATCCACCTACAATCACCTGAAACCACCTACAACCACCTGAAACCATCTACAACCACCTGAATTCACCTACAACCACCTGAAACCACCTACCACAACCTTAAACCATCTAAAACCACCTGAATCCACCTACAACCACCTTAAACCACCTGAAACCATCTAAAACCATCTACAACCACCTTAAACCATAAACAAACACCTTCAACCATCTACAACTACCTGAATCCACCTACAACCACCTTAAACCACCTACAATCACCAGAAACCATGTACAACCACCTGCAACCACCTGAAACCACCTACAACCACCAAAAGCCATCTACAACCACCTTAAACCATCTACAGCCACCTGCAACCACCTTAAACCATCTACAACCACCTGAATCCACCTACAACCACCTTAAACCATCTTCAACCCCCTGAAACCACCTATAACCTCTTTAAAACATCTTCAACCACCTTAAACCATCTACAACCACCTGAAACCACCTACAACCACCTTAAGCCATCTACAACCATCTGAAACCATCTACAACCACCTACAACCAGCTGAAACCACCTACAACCACCTTAAACCATCTACAACCACCTGAAACCATCTACAACCACCTGAAACCACCTATAACCACCTAAAACATACAACCACCTGAAACATCAACCACCTTAAACCATCTACAACCACCTGAAACCACGTACAACCACCTTAAGCCATCTACAACTGTCTGAAACCACCTACAACCACCTGAAACCACCTAAAACCACCTTTAACCATCCACAATCACCTGAAACCACCTACAACTACCTGAAACCATCTACAACCACCTGAAACCACCTAAAACCACCTGAAACCACCTACAACCACCTGAAACCACCTACAACCACCTTAAACCATCTAAAACCACCTGAATTGACCTACAACCACCTGAAACCACCTACAACCACCTGAAACCACCTATAACCACCTTAAAACATCTACAACCACCTTAAACCATCTACAACCACCTGAAACCACCTACAACCACCTTAAGCCATCTACAACCATCTGAAACCATCTACAACCACCTGAAACCAGCTAAAACCACCTTAAACCACCTGAAACCATCTACAACCACCTGCAGCCACCTGAAACCACCTACAACCACCTAAAACCATCTACAACCAACTTAAACCATCTACAACCACCTGAAACCACCTACAACCACCTGATACCACCTTAAACCATCTACAACCACCTGAATCCACCTACAACTATCTGAATTCACCTGCAGCCACCTAAAATCATCTACAACCACCTGAATCCACCTACCACCACCTTAAACCATCTACAACCACCTGAAACCACCTACAACCACCTACAATCACCCTAAACCATCTTAAACCACCTGAATTTACCTACAACCACCTGAAACCACCTACAACCACCTGAAACTATCTACAATCACCTGAAACCATCTACAACCACCTTAAACCATCTACAACCACCTTAAAACATCTACAATCACCTTAAACCATCTACAACCACATGAAACCACCTACAGCCACCTTAAACCATCTACAACCACCTGAAACCATCTAAAACCACCTGAAACCATCTACAACCACCTGAATCCACCTACAACCACCTGAATTCACCTGCAACCACGCTGAATACCATACTGACTAAACCAAGAAATGAAAATATGGCAGGTTCCAGGTCTCTGAAATGTATAGTGCAATAACTTTCGTCAGTATCGTGTTACAACAAACCATAAAAGAGGAGCTGACAAAGTTTTATGCGCAGAAAAGATAGACTGCAAACAATTTTTCGAACATGGCCCCGAATGCTATTTTAGTACTCCATTTTAAAAATACTATTGGTGGCATTTTCCAAAGTTTATCTTACTAGTGTGGATCAAATTTTATATTCTTATAGAGTTTGATTGTAATATCACAATATTGAGCAAAGTTATTGCACTAGTCATTCTAGAGACCTGGAACCCAGTGTCCGATTCTATAAATAGCATTTTGGAGCATTTTGCAAGATTTGGGGTCTTTCTGCACATCAAATTTTGCATTCCTAAGACCGATTTTCATCTGACATTTTTTGTGTGCGCGGGCGTAGTGCCCAAATTCTTTGCGATTTTTGCGACCATCTTATGCCTCACTTTGCTAGCGAAAATGCAACATTGGTACGTGAACGAAAATAGAGCCCCAGCACCCAGACTGTATCTTTCAAGCCAAAGTATCATGTTATCATTACCTCAATAAACTTTCTTACAATCAATGTTTTATTCTTGTATGACAATTACCTACTCTTTTGAAAAACAATCCTATTATGAGAAAATTGCTTGATTGCAGAAGAAATGGCTGGTTTGATTCGCGCCATTTCCAAAGCATTTATTTTTTGCTTGCTGAAAATTAATTATTTCTATCCTTGAGATCAAAATCCAAACCCATGGCTATCAACTTTCGTAAGAATTTAATTGGTAAATCATAATATGACATTGTTCTGGGTTCATTTGCAACGTTTTATGAATGCTGATGTTATAGTTTAACCCTTTCAGGGCCAAACTTGATGGTTAACTTGATTTGATTTATTATTCAAATTCTACTACAATAATAATTGTTAACAGAATACTGATAATAATAATATAGATAAATAAAACAACAAAACAAAGCAACTAGGTTAAAGAAAAATTGTAATGTTCAAAATCTTTTCCACAACCATTGTCTATTAAATTTAAGGGAAGATTCCAGTCCCCCTATTTATTCCAATCCCCCCTCCATTAATCAAGTTTCGGGGATTTTCCCTGCCCCCCCCCCTCCCAACTATTCCAACCCCCCTTTCTATTAGGCACCAAAGAGTAAGATTTAAAAGGATGCCAGTTGAAATTTCAGCAGTCATTGTGTATCTTGTGTTTCTTGTGATCCAGATATGGAAACCAAGCTTAACAGTTATGTGTATGTTTTAATAAATTAAAAAAATAGGTTAAAATAATACCAACCTCCCATTCATCTCCATAACCCTCTTTAGATGCTGCTTTTCGAATGATAATTGGTGTTGTTACGAATCTTTTTGGCAATCGAGAAATTATCTCTCCTTCAAAAAGCTCTGCTTCTGGTTGTCGAGCACGTCACTTGTTTCCAGTGGGACTTGTTTTGTATCCTGCCTTTTTTGGTTTTGTGTATGTGTCATACGAGGATGGTTTTAACTTTATGAATTCCTCTATGTGTTTTTCTTGTCTGTTGTGGACCCACCTGTTCCATGTTGTTGCTTCAACATAAAAGTTTTCGTACCCTGGTGCCAAACGATACTTTCCCTGACCCACATCCCCGTCTAAGTGCCCTGGTGAGAGATCAAATTTTTGCCGAGGTCACGATGATTGTTTGGCGGGGAAAATGATGGCTAACTTTTTAACCGGGGAACCCTACATTTCTACCGAGGATAGTCTAATTTCTGGCGGGGACATATAGCTACATGAACATGATAATTGTAATTTGACTGCGTCCAGTCTTCCTTTTGTGAAAGACTGCAAACAGCTGGCTAAGGTAGGTGTAATGGACTCGCGATCATACAAACCTTGGGAAAAAGTAAATAGTAAGGCTAGCAAAGCAGCATACTTGGGTTTTTTCGGGGCCCTTTGATAGAAACTTGGACAAGCCAACAGTTTTAAATGACTGTTATCTTAGACTGCATGCAGTCTTTCTTTCTCAAAATCAAATTAAGAGAATCGTTTACTGGTGCGTATTCTTTCGATTTTCTCGTATTTCTATTTTCCACAAAAAGAAGACTGCACGCAAGCTACTGTTATCTATACCTGAAACATATGACCCATATATGATAATAATATATATAATAATAATCTACCATATTTATACAGGATAGCCTTTTCAGTAAAGATAATACTGCTATCATTAAGGTTCCTGTTAAAATAAAAGTTTGTAAAGTAAAAGGTTCAAAATTATAAGAGATTGAAGTTAAAGCTTAAAAAAGTTTAAAAGGTTAAAAAAGTTACACTACAGAAGTTAAAAAGGTTACACTAAAAATCTAGGTTTGTGTCCCTGCTGGTTGCTTTAAATTTTAAAAAGTGATTTTTCAGTTTGCAAGCTATTTGGTAAGTTATTAAAATTCTTTGCACCCTGGAATAAGAAAGTTTTCCGGAGCTGTACCAAATCTTCATTTGCTAAAGCCTTGAAGACTTTTCATCGGCCCAGACTTCATTGCAGTTGCAATCTCTCGCAGTGCCGCTCTAGTTTCGTTGCCAATATTATCTTTTGATGTCAAGTTCATGTAGTCTATTACACCGTTCTAAGTCCCGATGCAAAAACATGACTTCCTTGTCTCCCCTCCTTCAAGATTTGCTTTTCTACAGTTACGAAAATCTTCAACAGTAAACATGTCTTGTTTCTTTACAGAAAGAAATCTCCAGAGTAATTCAGTATGGCATATATCAAGTCCATCCTGTGAATATGAATATGTTTCTGCACCTCCTCATTCCTTTTCACTTTTAACTGAAATGCCAGTTTCTTTTGAATTGACATAAGGAAGCAGAAATGTGAAAGCATCGTTTGTAAGATGACGCGACATTTCAAGGTACCTGATGTTGTTGCCTTGAACGTTTTCTGTGATATGGCCAAAGAAGCACTCAACTAATCTTGTGGTGAGACATTTTAATTGTTTCTTCTCGATTAGTTCCCCCTGTCCAATGTATGTGAAGTAATCTTTCATCGATCTATCCGTGATGCCTAGTCGATCTCTTTTTGTGAGATCCTTGATCTTTGCAATCAATTCTGACAGCGGTTGTGCTGGTTGCTGCAACGTTTCCGACCCTCCTTGCAAATGTGAAATACCACTATTTAACTTTTGATAATGTTCTCCATCAAGATTTGCCATCAATACGGCGATGTCGGAGCTGTCGTAAACAGGTTTTCCGTCAAAATGAGTCCCTCTTTCCAGAGAGGCTTCTGCATTCTTTATGTTATGGCCAATATCATGTATGTGAATGACATCTGAATCAACATGATTGCTATTGAATGACTCTGTTAAATCTTTTGAAACACTTTTGCCATACTTTATGAAATTGAATGCAGGGAAATGTCATCTTCTTACTTTTGGAACAAATCAAGATGACTTTAAGATCAAAATCGGTGAGGCCATTGTTGAAGAAAGCTCTGAAGAAAAACTGCTAGGGGTGATAATAGATAAAAATCTTAATTTCAAAAGTCACGTCTCAAATTTATGCAAAAGAGCCAGCCAAAAACTGCATGCTCTTGCTAGAGTTTCGCCATTTATGGGTTCTGATAAACTGCGTATCCTAATGAACAGCTTCATAAAAGCTCAGTTTAGTTACTGCCCCCTAATTTGGATGTTCCATGACAGATGTCTGAATGCTAAAGTAAATAAAATCCACGAAAGAGCACTCAGAATTGTTTATAAAGACAGTCATGCTGACTACGAAGCATTGCTGACTTTGGATAATGCAGTATCAATTCACCAACGCAATCTACAGTACTTGATGATAGAAATATACAAAACCAAACATAACCTGAACCCTAGTTTCATGAGTGAGATTTTTGAAACAAGAAATGTACATTATGATTTGCGAACTAAAAATAATCTTTGCATTCCAAAAGCTAGGACAACTTCTTATGGTATAGAAACTGTGAGATATTTAGGTCAAAAACTGTGGCAAACACTACCTCACAGTATAAGAGAGTCCCAATCATTGGCAACATTCAAAAAAGAATTAAGAGCACACCCTATAGAATGCGACTGTAGATTGTGTAAAAAATTTATTGCTGGGTTAGGTTTTATTTAGAACATTATACCTTAAACCTTTTTAATATTGTATCATATATTTTTATTTCATACGAACTCTTATTAGATAGTTGGCCTTAATTAGCTTCTTTATAGCTATCAACCGCTCATTTAGTACGCCAACTTTAAACAAATTATTTATTATTATTATCATTATTATTATTATACTTTTCATACGATGGATCCATGTCTGAACAAGTAAACATTGTTTTAAATCGGCAACAGGTGATATTTTGTTGTTTGCTGATAATTTCTTCGGCATATTATTCGCACGGTCTTGAATCTGATTTCCAAGTATCGTTGATGTCTTTGTGAATCCCACACACTGATCTACTCTTCGTGCAATCTTTACACATTACTTTGCAATTCGGTGGATTTCCTGACGTAACTGCATGTACCAGACAACGAGTACAAGAATTAACATACAGAAGAGCCTCTTTCACACGTTCCCTAACTCCTTCCCACTCGCCTGTTTTCTCGAAATGATAGGCAGCCACTGGCACTGCAACCAACGAATCAAGCAACTGAATCATAAAAACCTCGGTTTCCTTAACCCAAGTCCGGTCACCTGTCTTGAAATAATTGATCAAAGTTTTAAGCATTGTAGAGAAACCGTCCTTGCAAAGTTCCTTTGCTTCTTTTGCATTAATAGCTGGCTGAATTCCATAAATTGTATCATTGAAGTTTTCAGCACCTGGGCTTACAGCTTTTTGATCAAGCGTCAAGGCAACATAAATTACTGACGACATGTCCGTCACGTTCTTCACGGCTGTGACTGGCGAAAGAAGTTTTAGCAAGATTTCAATAAACTTTACCAGCACTCCACTTTTCACCATAGGCACAACCATTTTGTTTGACCATGATGCTGGAGATAGGCCAAAACGAAGTACTTTCTCTAGAGGTGGGAGGACAGCCTGTTGACTGTCAAACGGTTGTATACCACTACCAACTCCATGCTTTCCAAAGTAAATGTTGTAGGCTGCCTTCCCAGAGGTTGCATCTCTCATTCGCTCTTGCAAGTACATCATAGCTGGAAATCTAGCAAACATATCTGTAAATCCACGGGCTGGATCGGTGCTTAGTTCACCATACATGGAAGAAAAGGCATTTATCTCTTGGAAAAAGGGGTGTTTCACTGATTTTATCTGCCTGTAGAAACACATTCATTCGAGTAAGTAGTGGGATGCAGTTGCCTTGAGGAAACAGCAAACGCAAGATAGGAATAAACTCAAAACCAACTCGGAGTAAAACATAATATAGAGTGGTACTCTTAAGTTTGCGATAGAAAATAGACACCAGACAGGAAATATTCTGCTTGCGTATCTTAATTTTTCAATCTGCTAAATCTATTGTAGGAGATCTATAAATAGATACGATATCGTAAAGACTACAAATTCATCAAAGGATCAACAGAAAAAGAAGAGCTTAGTGTGTCATCCATATGTATACAGTCTTTGACACATAAAGAAATCAAACAGCCACGTGACCATTTCAGAATTATTATAAATTTCTAAAGTACAATGAGGAGTGTATCACTCTTCCGAAAAGGCCAATGAGATTTTTCAAAACAATGCGATATCAGTCGAGTGCAGTCGTTCAATTTTCAACTTCTAAAGTACAGAGAAGGTTCTTTTGATTTTTTTTTTGATTTAAAATAACGGTTTCAGAAGTTGCAAAAAATTTGGAAAACAATCTTTTCAGGGTAACATGACACCTTTTAAGGAATTTTGAGAATCAAACTTCAGGTCTTTTCTTAGCATTTCTTGTTGCTTATATGTTTGAATATGAATAATGTAATTAATTGTCCTTACGCAGAAGTCCATTTCTCTCTTAATCTTCCTCGTCTGTTACGATTATTTCGGCGTTTGGTGGTTGATACAAAATCATGTTAGTTTCACAAATGATAAAGAATTATATAAAAACTCTTAAACCTGCTCAGAATTTCTCACCATAAATCCGAAGAATTTCGGGAATTTACCCTCGTTTATTGGGTTTGTACAAGATTGAGTGGAAATTCTCAAACGGATACTCATCAAATGCATTCAGGTGCTGCATGAGGGTATCAAAAAGAGAGTTAGTCTAGAAAAATTGACGAAAACGACTCTCGAAATTTTTCCGCCGTTTTCAAATTTTATTAGATCCCAGTCTTACCGCGTGAGTATATTCGCCATTTTCATCACATAAAATTAGTAATAATGGTCAATTGTCTTTGAACAATCATGATTGAATTTACTTTGGGCTGTTGCTGGAAATTTATCACTTTTATAAAAAAAATTTGATTCCAGAGGACAAAGATACATTTATTGAGTTCGGGGGTTAATATGAAAGCCTTCGTGCCGTTGTGATAATTACATTGGCGATCACCGCCGAATCTAAGGCTGAACAGTGAGTGCATCTTTGAAGGGATTATGAACCATTCCTAGATTTAAGGTAAGTATATAATTTATTGTGTCAAAATGTGAAATGTCTAAAGCGCTTTGGGTGGGGAGAGGTAAAAACGTAATTTACCTGAATCTCGACACGAAATTTAGCGATCATTTGCGAGGTGTTTTTTTATATTAATCTTTGCGATCGAACAGTGGCGCCAATATAGGTTAAATAGCAACGCATGGTGATGAACTGGACAAAAAATAAAGAGGAAATTCGCTGTGTAGAGGCATGCAATGCTTTTTGTAGACAATGTGGTAAAAACATTATGAAATGGCGAAAATGGGCCTAATTCTAGCTGCAAAGCGATTTTGTTGTGAGAATCATGTGTGCTGATTGGTTTTGAACATGGTAGCGAACAGAGCTCTTAGCCAATCAAAGATTTGACCGCTATGCTGCGTGCACCATAATTTATCAGCAAATAAGAAAATATCTTTCAATCCCTTTTGAATGGTCGAATCATGGCATATCTTTCTTGTGTTGATTAATGATCAGTTATTCATAACCATCTCAACAGCAAATCTGCGGTAATTTTCTCTTTTCTTTTGAAAGTGCCACATTGAAGATGTCTGGAAATTCAGGGTGTTTCTTGCTGTTTGCATCGATAAGAGCTTCATTTGTGTAGCTTGAATCTGTTAACCATAGGCCAGGAACAAGTTCAAAAGTGTCTACTCTTGAAATTGAGTTCCCTTTCACACAAAATTTTCAATGCTCTTTATCATGTATGGCAATAAGTTGAAAGTAAGGTAATCATTTTTAGAAAAAATGACCTTGCCAATCATGCTGTAAGATTTCACATTGTATATAAGTACCTCAGCTTCAGCTAAGTTTGATTTCGGCTCTTGTTGCTGTTCTTCTGCCAATCGTTTTGAAATGAACTTTTGATTGTCAATATATTTGGGATTTTGTAGTGTTTGGCTTACATTTTCTTGTGGATCTTTGTACAGGATATTGTAAATACTGTCAGTTGACTTTCCCTCGTGTACCATTTGACCAACTTTCTCTGACAATACTGGGACTTTTCTAAAATAGCAAGATGTCGTTGGCTCCTTTGCATTACCATGACGTGGTAGAACAAAAGGCCTATTGGCAGCTGAATCCCCCCACTTGTAAACCACAAGGTAGTAGGGCCTTGCTTCTTTCTCCAACATTAGTCTCACGAATTAAAACATGAATCAATTTTTGACCTTAATCGCATTTATCATTTTCGCAAAAGTAATCCAACATTCAGTCGCACAATTACTACAATTGTGCGACTGAATGTTGGATTACTTTTGCGAAAATGATAAATGCGATTAAGGTCGAAAATTGATTCTGCGTTGACCTGAACATCGATATATGCTTTGCCTTTCTTTGACTTTACATACCATTCGCCATCTCTTTTGTGTGCAACCTTACACATATCATTGCCATAGAAGCATTGTTTCTGTGCACTACCTTTGGCAATGTATGCACCATTGTCGTCACACTTAGCTGATGCAATTGAAATTTCTCGAGCATCAAGAGTGAATGCCTTATTTTCCCGTACTGCTGTTGTTTTCTTACCCAGGTTCATTTCTTCAGGATTTTCAAGGAGAATGTTTAATATAACTTCTGCTTTTTCAAAATCTTGTGCATCAACATCTGTTGAGTCATCATCAATAGAAATTATGTCATGGTCTTTACTCTTTTGTTCTGTATTAAAACCACCGGACTTGGAAGACCTAAAACATGAATAAAGGCAAAATAACCAAAACAGATTCACGTCAGAATTCTTATACTGTTGTATTAGAGTTTTTTAACTTTTCAGGATTGTTCTGCATCTTGTTATAAGTTTACAAGCAGCTTCGTCATCATAATCATCGCCAATATCAGCTTCATCACATTTTTTATCAGCAAAATCCATGAAAACATTTGCAACAGTGTCTGGACATTCGGTGGATATATGGTTATCAGTTTCGGGATTCCTAGTCATTAAATTTAACTGCAACTTGTGAAGTAATTTTTCGAGTGGGTACACTCCATTTTTGAAGGACTTGTGTGCATGTGACTTCTCCTAGCACATAATGCAGCTTAAGGTTTGAAAAGTCGACGATAGTGTACATAAAAGCAGCCACATGCTTGCAGCACCCTCCTTTTCCAGCTTTACAACTGCAATTGGCGTGGACAACACTGGAACTCTCCATGTCCAAACGAACATTGACAGAATACCTTATGCTCTTCATTGACGCTGCAACATTAGCTTTTACTAAAAACAGTTTGGAACCACCAGCATTTACATTTGGCTTCACTTTGGTATTTGAAACAATCCCCTCCTTCCAAAGTTTTTACCCCTCCATTTTGTGACGATATCCTGGCATGGTTTTTGTACTTTTTATCAATTGGTGATTTAGATTGTCCTCTGTAAAGTTAGGAAGATCCTTCAGATAAATGCGCCACCCACTCTCTTGGTCAACACAGGCACGTAAATACTGGTGGGTGTGAGAAGAGGGGGGTTGTGACACCCCCTAATCTTTCATCTAGTCGGAAAATTTGAAGATAGTCGGAAAATTTAAAGCTGTTGGTAGAAAGCTGGGTTAATCTGAGAACATTTGAATTATTTGTGAAAATTGAAGTTTGACTCAGATGACCTTGTGAACTGTAGCTCAAAGAGAAGCATAAGAAAGGTCTAAGTTCAAAAGAAAATAGTTGTTTGGTAAAAGGCAGTCCTAAAAAGAATGAGAGGCGACGCAATACAGAAAAAACGAAGTTTTGTATGAAAATGCAAATTCGCTGTTGTATTTTCAACTACATTCTTCGTAATGGGGATAGTGTGATAATCATTCCATCAAATTGCTTTTAAAAACTGGATACGAAATAGAATCTTTTAAATAATATTTATCAGTAAAGCTTAAAGAAGCGCAGTACATTTCCCCTGACTTGTCAAGAACTTTCTCCGTTCGAGATCGACCAATGAAGGCTTCAGCTTCACCAATGAAGGCCCCACTTTTTTGCAAAAATGTATTTTTAAGCAAATAAAAAGAGTAAAGGAAAGATGTAAAAAAAAGAATAATCCGAAAAATCCTTTAGTTACTTAATTTCCAAGGAATACGCCGAGGTCTATGGGGCCTCATAAAGTAATGAATTCAATTTTAAGACTGGAATTAATCAAACGTAATAAGAGCATGCCTTAAAAAACACGATTGCAACGATTCTGAAATGTATTTTAAGCTAATCTAAAAAGAATGATCGTGAAAATTTTCTGCTCGCTTCGCTTGCAGGAAAGCCACTTCTTTCGAATACCCCTAAGGCTTCCGCAATCTCCCACCGGCCCCTTCAAACGTACCGCTAGCATAATAAGTGCCCTATAAAATAATAGGCATAAAATATCGTGAAACGTTTTAGTGCCTTTTTAAAAAGATGGTTCTTTAGTCTCATATCAACTCGAGATTCCCCCCCCCCCCCCACTTTGAATTTCTTGGCGCCGCCCCTGTGAAAGACTGAACGACCTCATGATTCTTACTTGTGAGGAAGACATTTTGGAAAACGTAAATTTAGATCAGATAGTGGAACAATGGGTAATTTGTAGAAGGAGAAAAAATTAACACCTGATTTTTGGACTATGTATGTTTTGATGCACTAATAAAACTAACAGTCTTTATGCTCGATCTTCCAAATTTACAAAATCTAGAAATTTTACCATACAGCTGAAAAATTATTAACGAGACAATATATAAGGTTTTGTTGGTAAAAGACTATTAAAGTTTAGGCCCTCATACAAAATTAGAATTGACCTTTGTCAGTCGGAATTTTTGAGCCCTTCACCCCCCAAAAAATTTCTGGCAATTTACGTCCCTGGGTCGACAAAATCATCTTGACTTTTTCCATTTGGGCCAAAACCCCCGGTGGGTGAATTGACCGTCGGAAACCTTGTTTCTGTGTCCCTCGAAACCATTCCTTGACCCGCACGTGTGCTTAAAAAAACTGGGGTCAGATTCAGCACTCGAAAGAGATGACAATTTATCAAAAGCTGCACTAGAATCCATTTTGGTACCCGATTGGCGATCAAAACTGTATTGTTCGGGTTTTCACGTAAATTTTCATTGCGTAGTCGATTAAGGTTTTGGTTTAGTGTAATTAAGCCTTAAAATGTATCTTGTGACTTGGTGACGCAGCTTTTCTGTTTACCATATTTTCTAATTGCTTCGATTATAATAATTACACTTTCGTTTGAGCCAACTGACGTAAATTGAATAGAGCATCGTCATTGGTAGTTTATTTTGGATTAATTAGTTTACAGTATATATATAGAACGTTGAGATTTTGTTATTGCGTGCAACTGGGGGTGGTTGTGCGAACCCAGCTGTGATTTGCTGAATGATATGAAATGTGAAAAGCTCAAATGACTTTTTCTTCAGTGTTTTCTCTGGAATACAAAGTTTAAAAAGAATCAGCAAGATAGATCCTGAGAGGTCTAAAAATCTGGTCCACCGAACCTAGATGCATTTGTGTTTCAGTGAATGAACTATGGATGAACTGAAGAAGAAGAGAAACATCAGAGGAGGACATAGAGCTTTTGCAACGCAGTTGATCAGACAGATTGAAGATAGTCTGGAAGATCAATTGAAGTTGAAGCAGCTTGAGATACAGCTGGATGAGAAATTTGAAGTCTTAGGAAAATTGGATGACGAAATTTTGGGTCTTGTAAGCGAAATTGATGAAGATGGTTTGGGATGCTCACAAGAAATTTCTGAGGCTGGAGAGATGAAGGAAAAAATAAATCTAGCGCTGCTCAAGTTGAAGAGTTTAGTGAAGAATGAGAAGCAGTTGGAATCGCAGAAGCCTAATTTAACAAGACATGGCTCAGAAGAATCAGTTTATTCTGTAGAAAGTTCAGCGTCGTCAGCAACTCGTAAAGTTCGTGCGAAGCTACCGAAGTTGGAACTGAAAAAATTTAGTGGCCGCCCCCAAGATTGGCAGGAGTTCTGGGATAGTTATAAAAGTGCAGTTTACGAAAACGAAGAGATTTCAAAGATTGACAAGTTTTCGTATTTGAAGCACTATTTGGAAGAACCTGCGAAAAAAGTAATTGCTGGACTTGCTTTGACTGAAAAAAATTATGACGTAGCTGTCGATTTGCTTGAACAGAGATTCGCGCGACCAACGACGATAAAAAGGGCACATATCAACGAGCTTCTGAATTTAGATGCGGTTTTCAATGAAAAACATGTTAAGAAGATGCGAGAACTTTATGATACTATTGAGACACACCATCGTGGATTGAAAGCCCTAGGAGTCGACGAAACATCATACTCGAACATAGTTGTACCTGTTTTAATGGACAAGGTTCCAGAGGCTGTTCGCCTGAACATGATTCGAGGAAGTAAGAATCACCAAGAATGGGATATGGAAGAAATGCTTGTGGCTTTTCGAGAAGAATTGGAGATTCGTGAACAGCATGTTTCGATTTCAATGGCTTTGGGAAATGGGACCGTTTCTGGTAGGACGTCATCAGAACGGCGAAGTGAGATGAAACCGAGGTTTCCTGGTCGAACAACAACAGCGAGTGCGTTGTTTACGAAACAAGATGGTGGATTTGCGAGAAGAAAGTTCTGTGTATTTTGTAAAGAAGATCACGAAGAAGCCGATTGTCACAACGTCAGGAACAAGGAAGAAAGGAAGGATCTTGTTTTTAAATATGGACGTTGTCTTTTGTGTTTAAAAAAGGGACACAGAGCTTACCAGTGTCATTCGAAGGAAAAATGTAAGTTGTGTAACAAACGACACCATGTTGCAATTTGTAATGTTGTTGGTAGTCAGCCTAGTGCTAACCAAGCTCGTGTCAAGACTGCTGATACTACTGTTACCACTTCTTGTGTAAGTAATATAGATTCTGGGGGGAGAGCAGTCTTGCAAACCGCCAAGGCCGTAGTTACAGGTAACATAAGGGATGTTAAGGCACGTGTTCTATTTGACTCAGGTAGTCAGAGGAGTTTTGTAACACGAAGTATGGTAGAAAAACTTGGTTTGAACCCCATTAAGCAAGTGCGCTTAGGTATAAAGACATTTGGATCTCAAAATATGGACGAGAAGATAAGAGATGTGGTCGAGTTAGAGTTGAAAGGAGTTGAAAGTGGAGGGAAAGTGAAAATACAGGCCTTTGTTGTTAATGAAGTTTCAGAAATACGCAATGAACATGTTGAAATATTGAAGTATGATTATAAGCATCTTACTAACTTGTGGTTTTCAGATGTTTGTAGGCACGAAGATTCCCTTATTATAGACATTTTAGTTGGAAGCGATTGGCTTTGGACGCTTCAAGATGGTCGTATAATACGAGGGGAGCCAGGAGAGCCTGTTGCCATTCATACTAAGATTGGATGGGTTGTGTCAGGGCCAATAAAGGGTAAGTTAACTGATTTGGCAGAATCTTGCTCTTCAAATTTGGTTGTAAATGGTAATGGTATAACAGTTAATTTGATGCACCAGAATAAGGAACAGGAATTAGAACAAGACATTAAAAAACTGTGGGATCTTGAGACTTTAGGAATTAAAAGGCAAGATAAGGTGCATGCAGAATTTTTGGATAATATAGAGTTTAAAGGAGATAGATACTCAGTTTGTTTGCCTTGGAAAATGGGGCACAAGCCCCTTTCTACTAATTATACTCTTAGTCTCAACAGATTGAAGGGGCAGTTGAAAAAGCTCAAGGAGAAGCCTGCAATAATGGAAACTTATGATGGGATTATAAAGCAACAAGAAAGGGATAGAATCATTGAAGAGGTTACAAGTCTTGAGCTAAGTGAGAAGCTTAGTTATCTGCCACACCATGCCGTTGTACGAAATGATGCAGAAACAACAAATGTAAGAATAGTATATGATGCCTCTGCAAAAGATAGGAAGTCAGGTACCTCTCTAAATGAGTGTTTACATGTTGGACCACCATTAAATCCACTTTTGTTTGATATCATGATAAGATTCAGAGAAAATAAGATTGCAATAACATCTGATATCGAAAAGGCATTTTTGAATATTGAAGTGGATAAAAAGGATAGAGATTGCTTGAGGTTCTTATGGATTGATAGTTCTTGTGATAGTGAACCAAACATTAAAGTTTACCGCTTTAATCGTGTTGTTTTCGGAGTAAATAGTTCTCCTTTTTTGTTGAATGCTGTTGTAAGACATCATTTAAGTACTTATGAAACAGCTGTTCCAGAGTTCTCAGCAAAATTGTCTAGAAGTTTCTATGTAGATGACCTAGTGTTAGGATGTTATGATGAAGAAAGTGGTAAAGAACTCTACAATAAGGCAAAGAAAAGAATGTTAGAGGCAGGATTTAACTTAAGGAAATGGAAGAGTAATGATCCAAAACTTGCTCAATATTTTAAGGTTATGGAAGAAACTGGGAAACATCCTGCAGATGGAGGGGGTGAATGTAGCTATGTAAAGGAAATGCTAGGGGAAGAAATTTCAGACACTAAGAGTAAAGTTTTGGGAATAACATGGGATATGTTGAAGGATAATTTGGAATTTGAGTTGACAAAAATAGAGAACAGTGTTCCAAATTCACCTGTTACTAAGAGAACCATATTAAGCATGATTTCCAAACTTTTTGACCCTTTAGGACTTGTGAGTCCAATTATTGTAAGTGCAAAGGTTTTGTTTCAGGAATTATGCACCTTGAAGTTAGGATGGGATGATGAAGTACCAGTAGAAATGCTCAATAAATGGAATAAATTTGTATGTGATTTAAGTTCAGTGGGTGTTATTTCCTTACCAAGATGTCTATATGAAAAAAGTACAGATAAGGTAAATAAGTGTTATTTACATGGGTTTGCAGATGCCAGTAAGAAGGCTTACTGTGCAATGGTTTATTTAGTATGCGAGACTGATACTGGAATGCATTCAAGATTGATTTGTGCTAAGACAAGGGTTGCTCCGCTTAAGGAATTAAGCATTCCAAGGTTAGAACTTATGTCAGGTCGTATTTTATCTACACTTGTGGAGACTGTGTATAATGCGTTAAGCCCACAAATTAGAATAGACGGTTGTAGGTACTGGTTAGACAGTAAAACAGCATTATACTGGATAAATAATCAAGGTGAATGGAGGCAATTTGTACAACATAGGGTCAATGAGATTCTGAAAATTTCTAAAAAGGAAGACTGGGGACATTGTATTGGAGTTTGTAATCCAGCAGATTTGGGTTCTAGGAGAGTCTCTGCAACAATTTTAAGAGATAGCAGACTTTGGTGGGAAGGTCCTCATTGGTTGTCCATGGGGAAGGAATATTGGCCTAAAAGTTTCACTCTTGAGGATTCACCAGAGATTATGGAGGAAAAAAGGAAAACTGTAAATGTTACAGCAGTAATAGAACAAAACAGACTAAGTGTGACTGAAATAATAGAGGTGGATAAATTTAGCTTTTTGAAGAAATTATTGAGGGTTACAGCAAGAGTGATCCGTTTCGTCACTAACTTAAGGTCTGCAAGGGAAGGTAAGATATTGAAATTAGGGGAATTAGACTCGGAGGAAGTTTCAAGGGCAGAAAGGATTTGGATTAAGGGCTCACAAATTGACCTTAAGAAACAACCAGGGTATAATGAGATTGCATTGAAATTGGGACTTTTCGAAGAAGATGGCATTTTAAAGTGCAAGGGCCGCTTGGAAAACTCAGATTTAGCACTAGAAACTAAGTTTCCGATTATTCTACCGAATAATAATTGGTTTACGCGTTTGGTTATTGAGGATTGCCACGAAAGGGTAATGCATGAAGGTCTGAAAGCAACGCTCACGGAATATAGGTCTAGTTTTTGGACAACAAAAGGAAGGCAGTATGTAAAAAAGATATTGAGGGATTGCAGAAAGTGCAAAAAGGTACAAGGTAAATCGTACGGTGTACCATCAGTCGCACCTTTACCTGAATTTCGTGTCAAGGAAGTACCACCATTTACCTACATAGGTATAGATTTTGCTGGACCATTGTTTTATAAAAGCAAAATAGGCAAGATGGAAAAATGCTATATTGCACTTTACACCTGTGCTACATCAAGGGCAATACATCTTGACCTCGTTGAAGATATGTCAGGACCGACCTTTATAAGGAGTCTTAGGCGTTTTACATCTCGTCGTGGTACGCCTTCGTTGATTAATTCAGACAACGCTAAAACTTTCAAGTTCACCAATAAGTTTCTAGATAAGCTGGGAAATAGTCGTGAAGTTTCATCATATTTGGTTGAAAAGAAAATAACATGGCGTTTCAACTTGGAAAGAAGTCCCTGGTGGGGAGGTTATTTTGAGAAATTGGTCGGAAGTGTTAAGAGGTGTTTAAGAAAGGTGCTTGGAAATGCCAAGCTAACATTTGATGAGTTGTATACCGTGCTGTTAGAAGTTGAGGCGACACTTAATTCGCGCCCCTTAACGTAT
>NW_027019598.1:0-17310 GCF_013076305.1 Rhopilema esculentum
CTCAAACGAGACTATTTTTAACAACTTTGAGCTGTACGTGCATATTCTCAGCTACCAAACCATTATTTAGCTAATTAACGCATATATTTATCATGGAAAGAGAATGTTTGTTAATGTTACATTAGGTTACTGTTATTCATTGGAACCCGTTATTTCTTTTCCCAAATACACCATGAAGTAGGCTCAATCTCATATTACTTCAAAATTACTCCCTCTCTATGCGTGAGCGTTTATTGTTTCATGAATTTCAGTGATATTCTGTACTTGCACAAAATTAAGATTCTCAATGGTAATCTGAATTCAACCAGTCAATGCCCAAATTATTTTAGTTATTCAATTGCTCATATAAATTTTCTGGAAAAATTTCAGAGGTATTCACTGATACCTTTACCCGGCGCTACGCCACTTTCTCTTGATTACAGTCTAGATACAAGTGACTTACTAAATAACCATTGATGATGTTCATTTCTATACATTCATCATCCTTATAGTTCATTACAGCATTGTTCACCTTACATCAACTTTTGAATAATTCAAATCCATTGTCGTGTCTTCATCTTTCAAAATATTGTTGTTTTCCGTAAAGCAACCAAATTATTTGTACTATCCAGAGATTAATTTATAATGTTTATATATTGTGAGCTAGATCTTTGTCATCATCACTTCAATTGTACCTATGTTTGACATCAGCCTTTTGCTAGTACTCAATACTGCGCGGTCAAATTACAGGAAAATATATTCCGAATATAATACTATGATGGAGTAAAAAATCTACAAACTTGTCCATCCTCCCCTGATGAAATGAGTTTGCCAACTCCTGCTTACCATGCTTCCATTTCAGCTCTGACTTCGCTGACCATCCCATGCCATCTACAAAATCCCCATCTTTCTTCGAACACGCACATCACTCAGAAGCCATACTAAAAAGAGATCATGCCTCACCGCTTTCATTTCTGTAATTCTATGTGTATTAGCTTATTCAAGAGTCTTGCCAACTTTGTTGAAACAATTAGTATAATGTTCTTTATGCCTTCTGTGTGAACTATTACTTATCAGAGTTTATGCATGCAGCTTAGTAATTCAATGTACCTACTTCTATTCACAAAAACTTGTCATACAAGATGAAATCCTTTTTTCCGTACCCTTAATTATGTCAGTACTCCTTCGATAGCAATCAGAACTCTCAAGAAATATTTGACCTAGTACTCCATAAATGGCCTTAATAGTCCAGTGGTAAGACCAAATAAATCATCAAAACTCCCCATTTCAAAGCTCACCTTAAATGTAACATTACATTACTCCATCAATGTATAAAACTATTTGTAAGAACAAAACTGACTGCACCTCAATGGTATGCCTCCCCAGGTTCTGATACAAGTGGTGTGGTGTTGAGGAGACTGTGTCTCATGAGCTGACTTTAACAGGTATTAAGAACCTTAAAGTCCTACTGACGTCAAGGCGATAGTACCCGGCTTTTTGTGAGTTATCCTATGTGGAATAGTCCTCCCTAATAACACTTCCTTCATTTTTTACAAATGACCATATTGAATTCTCTCTCAACTTCCACCCAAAGGTTGACCCAGCATACTATGGTATTGACTGGCAAGGCCAACACCAAGCAGTGAGTGGGATGGGGAACTGATGGAAGAGGGCCTAGGCATCAATGTTCCACAAGTTGCACTTGATCTGGAAGATGGTACATTTATTGAGCAATGCAATCCACTTCAAGAAAGTGATTCGTTTGGGATGGACATATATATGAAGCTTGTGGATGATATTTCATCTTTAGTTTTAAAAATAGTAAAGTAAATTCAACTTATCTTTTCAACATAAGAATTTTGTACTTGCTTCACTTACAAAACATTATTATGATAATCAAAATACAGAATTATAGTACAGGCAATGTGCAAAAAAACATGGCGAGAATTAACAAAAATTCTTAATAACTCTGACAAATTATCAAGAATTCTTCTTGTTATGAGTAAATCCATACTCTAAGATCCTTGATAGAAAGCGGGGGTTCAGGGGTAGAAAGTTTAATGCTTACTAATTTTTCAATTTTGTTAAATAGTGTCGATTTTGTCATATTAATGTGGACTTCTCCAGGAGAAAAGGGGGTCTCAATTCTAAAAAAAGTGGCATATTATATTTGCAGGTTTTTAAGAGATATCTTCCTTGCAAATACAAAATTGTTTCAAATAATTTAAACAACATTTATTTCTTGGATTAAAATAAAACTTAACCAAACTATTACTTCATGCATAAGTGCCTATTTCTTAAGTTCAGAGGATTGCTTTGAGCAAGCATACCCTTAGCTTTCAAAGAGTAGTGAAATATCCATATTTGCCATGAACTTTGATTCTGAACAATGCACTGTTGGCAGATGAAGAATACCAAGATATGCAGTGGCTGTAGAAAGTACAGCCTCATCGTCATCAGAATATTTTGTGTGGAAAACCAAAAGGAGGCACTGACCTGTGACCTGTAATGAACTGTAGGAGATCTTGCAATTTTGTGTGTGGCAGACTTGACCTATGAAATAAACCATTTCTGACATTGTTTTGTGTATAATCTTCAGGCTCCTCTAAGCTGACTTGGTCAAGAAAAATCTCTGGTGTAATGACCTGGCTAAGGATATGACACTTCAAGTCTTTACAAACTTCAGGATGTTTCTTTAACATTTGAAGAAGGCCGAGAGTATTAAGACCCTCCGCAAACTGTCCGATCTTGTGTTTTCTTGACAGAATCACTTCATTTTCAATAAGGTGTTGTAAAAAGAAACATTTGTTGTCATCAGTAATTTTCCTTGTAATTGGCCAGTGAGATGAGTTTATAACTGGCCAATATGAAGAAGGATCATCTCTTCCAGCATCCAATCTCTCTTTGTTTTTAAATATCACACAAAAGCACCCCTCCATCTTTCCTCTCTGTCAATGGTAATTGTATACTCAGGAACGTTGATGTGCTTCTCTAATCTATGCAAAATCTCATGCAAATTTGTGTTTGTTGGCTGTGCTTCTTGGTATTCTTCCTCACATAAACTCTCAGCAGCCTCACTTAAGGTCATTGATGACAAAACAATTTCCTCAACCAACTGACTTGATTTGTTTGGAAAAACTGTTTGCAAATGTATAATCCACTCATCCTCAGTGGCGAAGCTGGCCTTAAGTAAATGGTCATGCTTTGTATGGGAGAGAAAGGGGATGGGGGTCTGGGGGCATAGCCCCCAGGAAAATTACACACAACCACACCCTATAGATGCTCGGAAAAGGGGGGTAACGCCCTTTTTAGTATATTGAATCAAATAGCTCTTGTTTAGATCGCAATCAATGATGTCAAGGACTTCAACATCAAAATGTTCTTTCCACCCCATTCTCCAATGTTGTGTTTTGGAAATATCTTTGGGACAATGTTTTTGAAAAATTGTGCATTTGAAAACCCCCAACAAACACTACTGATCATACTGGAAAAACATTGCAGATGAGAGAATATTATATCTACAAATATTTTTCAAAATCTAAACTTTTGATAAATCAGCTTATTTAAATCAGCAAGGGCTAAGAAATATCCATTCTCTTACTATTAATTATTGACACTTTTGATGATGTTGCTGAATTAAGATGAATTAGGCAAGATAAGCCCTCAGTGATAGGTAGGCCCTCCCTTGTTTATGATACAGGGAATTGTGGGATGCTTGTTTCTTGGTTCAGAATTTTATACTTAGCTTCAATTTTATAAGCTTAATTTTTACATATCTAAAACAAATGTATCAAGGATAGTACTGTTTAGCATATACAAAAAGTTTTGACCCCTGTATTTAAGGTGTAACATGCCATAAACATCAACAAGTTAAGTCCAAGCCCAACATCAAGGGCTTTCCTATAACTTTGGTCTTCCATGTTTAAGAAACTCCATAGTTTTCCTGGCAACCGAAAGTCCTGGGGAAATCAAACTGCACTGAGAAGGTTGGCTGTGTGGAAGCTACATATATAGTGTGATTAAAAATCATTTCTAAATTCTATCCATCAGCGAATTATAGTCAAATATCCAATAACAGGCAAGTTCCAGAGTGCAATTTCATTATCATCATCAAGTCATGGTGTAATATTGAATAACAGGCAAATTACAGGGATACAATACATTTGCATTGCATAGGGTACAATGCAAATTACATACATGTATTAACAAAAGTTATAGAGTAATATTGAATAAACAAGCAAATTTAAGGGTACAATTTCATTTATCAACAAAAGTTATGGTGTAATATTGAATAAACAAGGAAATATAAGAGTACAATTTCATTTATCAAAAAAAGAGCTGGTGTAATATTGAATGCAGGCAAATTTCAGGGTACCATTTCATTTATCAGCAACAAGTTATGGTGTAATATTAAATAACAGGCAAATTGCAAGATGCAATTTGAATTTTATTTTATACACAACAAGTTATGTTGTAATATTGACTAAACAAGAAATTTTTAAGAGCACAATTCTTTCTATCAACAACAGGTCTTGGTGAAATATTGAATAAACAGGCAAGTTTTCAAAGTACAAGTTCGTCCCTCTCAGCAACAAGTAAGGTTGTAATATTGAATAAACCAGATAGAATGGACAGGCAATTTCCATCCATCATGTAAAATTCCATCCATCAGCAACAGGTTATTGTGTGATTTTGACAAAACAGGAAATTTTCAAGAGTACACAGGCAGCCATGAGCAAGAGGTTTTGGTGAAATACTGAATACACAGGCAAGTTTCAGGGTACAAGTTCGTCCATCAGCAACAAGTTATGGTATGATCAGCAACGTAGTGGTAGGATTCTTCATCGATAAGGGTCGGCCTTTGGTTTTCAATTACAATTTTGGTTTACAATTACCTTGCTCAGCCACACGCAAGTGGTCCCTGTAGCAGTTAATAAACAATATATCTCTCGGAAATAGCTTCGATTGAATTTCCCCACTCCCTTGCAGCAATGTTTCTCAGCTCACAAGTAGACCTTAGATACTTCATGTATGGGAGATTTAGGTCGGTCATGCTGAAAAAAATGAGCATGACTTGGGGTCCAAAACGGGCCAAGATAGCATGCGCAAGATAGAATTCAGCCAATCAAATCAGTGCTAGGTTTATGATTATAATGACGAGGTCATGCTATTCCAAATGAGCATGACTTACCGCAGGGATACCAACTGAAAAGTCATTTAAACTCAGCCGACTCACAGGAGCGGTTGGGCTCTCTGAGGAAAGAAACCCTATGGCAGGTCATGCTCTCCAGAATGAGCATGACTAACCACAAGGGACCAAGGTAGGGAAGGGCAGTGAAATAATAAGAATCAACTGGACGAATGGAGTTTTGAGGGTACTTTTTCAATAAAGAAAAGTTTTAATCATTATAATAAATGTCTTTAGCTCTGAAAATTTTTAGTCATGCTCAGCATGACCAGCATGACCGCTAGCTTCGCCACTGCTCATCCTTAGTTTTGTCTATAAAAGACGTTGCATGGGATGGAGTAGAAAAAATGGTTGTTGATGAAGAGAACGAGAAGCAGGACACTGCAAGAACATCATCATCACCTTTGTAACTTTGTTGTTTGGATACCTTTGAAGGGCATTGGAGAATGTTCCCTTGTACACATTAGTGGCACAGGCCACAAAGGAATCTGATCTGACAACAACAACAACATGTACTAACTGGCAGTTGACTGACATGCACTGTGCGAAACAATGACATGCATGCCAATTTTAAATGTAAAAGACGAACCAGTGTCGCGAAACGAAGACTTAAAGCACAAGTTTAATCAATCAATCAATGAAACGATTTTCACAACAGTGGAATTCTCACCCGATTAGAACAAAAGTAACTTGTCTCCATATCAACTATGGACCAAGGGTTGTTAAACCTGGTTTCCATGTAACATTTATGCGACGGCGATGATTCGCATTGGCAACACTCTCAACCCAGTTCTCCTTCAGAGCCTATTGGCAAGTTATCAAAATGGCAGCTGCAATCAACAAGTGCTTCTTGCTAAAAATGCAATGTGCACTTCTTCTAAGTTACATGCAGAGAAGGTTAGAGGAAAAACGCTGTTCGAAACAAAAGAATAGGTTGTGAGTATTCACATCTATTTTCAGGAAACGTGAAATTTCCTTCCATACATTCTGTTTTTTCTTGGTCTTTGTACTCTCTAAGGTTTTTATCGTTTAAAACAGGATAGTTTTGAATTTCATTCATGAGAGTTTCATCACTAGTGTTCACCAGTTGCTGTGCCATGTTTTGAACTGACAACAAACTGCGGGAATGAGTGGGCATGGTGACTGAAGATGGTTTTGATTGGTTAGAGTAGGTTATGTTCGAGAGAATGATTCACATCCTTCTTAAGTAATAGAAAAAAATTCTGCTCAGTTAATGGACAACAGTCGGGGGCTGGATTTGTAACATATGGTATACCTAAAAAATCATGCTTGGGACCACTACTGTTTATCATCTACCTAAATGATTTAGAAAGGTGCTTAGAAGTCTCTAAGGCTAGCATGTATGCAGATGACACACATGTTACATTAACATCTAGTAACATCGAGGATCTACTTACAAATGCCCACAAAGAATTAAGAAACATCTCGGAATGGATGCGGATAAACAAACTAAGCCAAACCCGGAAAAAACTGAATACATGATTATTGGCCACCCACGGAGGACAAATAAAGTTGAAATCTCAAAACCACTGCACCTTAATGATTCAGAAATAAAGCGAGTTGCAAAGACCAAATCATTAGGGGTAATGGTGGACCAAGAGCTAAACTGGGATGACCAATTCAGCAAAATGAAAGGAAAGATTAACGGCCATCTGAAGTTGCTAAAAAAATTGCAAAAATCTTATTTCACAATCCCAGCTCGACCATGTATACTGTGCACTTATCGAAAGCCATCTGAGATATGCTAATGTTATTTAGGGAAGTCTTCCTAAATCAAAATTGAATACACTCCAACGACTGCAGGACAGAGCACGCTTGATTATTGATAAGGCCAGACTAAAAGAAAACTGGTCTCATAACTGGCTGACCGTTGAGCAACTAAGAAAGTTTGATCGATCAGTTACGACATACAAAATAATCGGCAGACAATGTCCCTAAAGCCTTTGGGATAAATATCATCATAGGACCCAGCACTCCAACTACAGAACAAGGAATTTCAGGGACCTACAAATCCCAAAAAATAACCTTGAATACGTCAAGAAAGTGCTTTCACTATCTGGCTCTGAAAGCCTGGAAGGTTATTCCCATCAATGTCAGAGAGCTCTCTCCACTTAGTAAATTCAAAAAGCAATTGAAAAGTTATTATACAAGCTGAACGCAACATAAAACACGACTGCCTGGAAGAGCTGCTATAAGATAGATTACTGTGCATAATTTAGCTTTAACAAGCATGAATATTTCTCCCGGAGTGCAGAGTCTGGCCATTTCCCTACCTTCACCCAACCCTCGTTCACATCAGACTTTACCAGGCCCCTGTCACACCCAAACGCAACCCGGCTGAACGAGGCCATTGCGAACCTCCACAGAGACATCTGCCACATAATGGCATCCCACTACCTGGACCTGGCCAGAGAGGAGGAGGCCAAAGCCACACAAGTCCGGTCAGAAATAGAAGAGCACTATAATCCGGACATAATCAGAATAGCAAACTGCAATGCCAAGAGACAGGCAGCATCCGCCCCCGGGAATAGGGAGAGACACAGCACCCGCGAAGACGACCAAGGAGGCAACACCAGTATTCCACCTTTTGACATTGTTTCCTCTTTCTTCTCCCCCCCCCCTTTTCTTGCTGTATTTTTGCTGCTTAACTTTAATATAATAAACCATATTTTTGCTGCTTAATTATGGTATAACAAACATGCTCAGCTGTATATTTTTATTTTAATTCCTTTTCATCAGCCATATTAACCTCTGTCTACCTATAAACGATGTTGCTTTATTCGTATTCATTATTTTGCTATCTAGATTGCAATATGTACACGGCCAATCCTAGCACAGCGTCCAAACGCACCATACTCAGGAGAACCATTGGCACCAAGCGAAGAAAACATACCAATAAACTAACTAAAAAGCTGCTCAAAAAGGCCATCCTGGCCACTAAACCAATCAATAACATTGTCAATCTATCCTCAGCTCACATTTCAACAAGTGAGATATCTCTGCTGAACAGGGGACTATCGTTTGCCCCTGCCCCCGGTCGGTGCGCAACTGGATGATGGTGGAGCACCATCTTTTCATGTGGTTGTGACAGCTTCTGTCCACGTTACAAGTGTAGTAATAACATGGATTCAAATAACTCTTTTCAAGTTTGGTTAGACGAAAGCATCTCAGGTCCAGCAAAGATGCCATTTTGGATAGATGCTAAGATCAAAGAGGTCAGGGAGTCATAAAACCTACCAAATTCTGGTGTTTGATGAACAGCAAAACGATTCCTTATGCTCATGCCTATTTTGAACACGCTACAAAGCCTATTGTTACCTTTAAACAATTGATTGACGTGACAAAGTGCCTTTAACCAAAAAGAAAGCCATAGACACAATCCAGACAATGAAGGAAATTGTTTCTGACAGGAATGATGAATCTCCTCACACAGCAATCATTCTGTCATTACTGACAATGAGGAGGCAAAGTCAAGGTATGAGATAATAAATTCAATGAATTGAATAGATCTCAAAAAGCTAGCAAAAGACCATTGGGCTGCATAAAATCCACAGAAAATCTCACCAAGTCAATCGCGGTAGCACTTCCAAAAATACATACTTAGAATAGAGATGTTTAGAGCAAGAGTAGAGCAATATGGCCTACATGTTTTAGGAATCCCAGAATATGATCCAATAGACAATTGAAACAGCTTTGTTTACTTTTTACTGGAGAAAAGAATGCAAATGCCTAAAAAAATTTGAAAGCAGAGTGCTATTGTTTGAACTTTCGGCGTAAAATGTGTTTTAGCAGCCATTTTGCCATTAGGAGCTTCACTTGGATTATATCCTACATGAAACAAGGATATTGTAACAGCGCAACTGAATGTTGGTGGAGCACCATCTTTCCATGTGGTTGTGACAGCTTCTGTCCATGTTACAAGTGTAATAATAACATGGATTCAAATAACTCTTTTCAAGTTTGGTTAGACGAAAGCATCACAGGTCAAGCAAAGATGACATTTTGGATAGATGCTAAGATGAAATTCTGGTGTTTTATGGACAGCAAAATGATTTGTTATGCGCATGCCCATAACAGGATATCTTTTGACAGACTTCTCTACCTTTGTCTCTATTCTAGTGCTTGACGATACTTGTTCATGTATTTTATTGCTTTGAATAAACACAGTTTTTGTTCGTTAAGAATGCTCAAGAAACCAGAAAGGAAACCAGAGAAACAATGAAGAGACTGATAATGTAAAATTTTGATTTAATTCTTTTACATGAAACATTGTATGGTTAGGTATCTTTTGGTTTTCCCAATAAATATGTTAATTGTTACTGGTAGATAGGTAAATATAGGATTTTAAGTAGGTACATATTTACATGAATGAGATGGCATCAGAAAAATAGCTTTGTATTTTTTGGCATCCTTGTAAAGGAACCTGAAGAAATCTTTTTGTAATGGAATCTGAAGTCTTTTTGTAAGGGAACCCGAAAAAGTCTTGTCTACAACAATAGTTTTGTGGCTTAAGAGGGGGCTGTCCATTGTTTTGTTTCCCATTGAGGACAGTTTGCAATAAACGATATACCGATCACTAGCGCCATTATGAAATGAGGGAAAATTTCACTCACCCCAAGCCCCCAAACAAAAAGAAAAATTTACCAATTTTCAACCCTCCAATTTTACACCAAAACAAAGCTACTTTTACCTAAATTCTAGTGCAAAGTAATATTTAATCACCAAAGTATGTAAAAAAATACTTACTTACAACGATTTATTTTGTTTTTGGGTCTTCCACTGCAATAATTGAGGAAGAATTACAAACATCCTAAATTTGTGGTGTTTTCAATTTGAGGAAGAATTACAAACACCCTTTGATCTGGAATATTCTTTCTGTAGGCCCAAAACGTCCAGAAAATGTTTTATGAACCCTCTTGAGTTTGCCTCTCAGTCAATATACCTCTATTAGAAATAGGAATGAGATTGGCTGAAATACAGAATGCCAAAGACATCGCCTTTTTGATCAGTTGACGTGAGTAAATGTGTCATTAAAGGCGTGTTCTCCTCATGATGCGTGACTTAAAGTTCTCTAAATACACCATTCTATGCAAACGAACAGCTTTCTACATAGAGAAAGAAAAATATTT
Source organism: Rhopilema esculentum (assembly GCF_013076305.1). Next base: position 10,318 of record NW_027019598.1, read on the forward strand.
TTAAGGGGGTTAACTAGTTTTTTCATACGTAGAGAAAAGCAAGAGTTTCAAACACAAGAGAGATCAGGTAAAAATATTGATAAGGGCGTTGACTGTTTCATTTTTCTTTGAGTAATACATACCCCCTCTCGAATAGATTCCTTTTCCTTTCGCATAAATGCAAGTGGTTTAGAGTGGTTTTCGTTCAGTAGAAACGAAAATGAGCTATTCTTCATTTGAAAAAGTTATGTCTTGTGCCCATTTTCTGGAGTTGAGTTGCGTCGAGCTGAAGTAATATATGATGCTACGTGGTTATCCAGTATCTGGAAATAAGTTAGATTTAGCAGCTAGGGCATTTAGAGCCTCTAGCGCATTTAGAATGAAAAGAGCCCATTATTAAAAATATCCAAGAATTAGAAGCTGATTTAAAGAGCAGTTATGCTAAGGTTCTGAAAGATTACAGTATCTCGGATCAAAAGGGAATCAATTTAAAGAATTGCAGGAATGATGTTTCAACGTGGCCCATGTTTCATATCTTTGCATATATTATAAATAAGAAAGCCTTTGATACAGAGTATGTCGACCAGTACAAGATCAAGAAGGCATATTCGCATTTTATCAATGGACTTGTACATGAAAGTTTTTCATTTAACTTTGGCACAGATAAAATTGTTCTCAAGGCAAAAGTCACACCTTCACAAAAAGTGAGGGAAGATCCAAGGGAGACATGGGTTCTTTGCACAAAAGGAGGCCATTTTTTTTGTGGCTCACTGTACATGTACAGCTGGGTTTAGAGAGTGTTGTAACCACATTGTAGCCGCTCTGTACAAAGTGGAGTTTGCAAAAACAAACATGTTGATTGATCCAGCCTGTACACTTGAAGCTTGTGTTTGAAATAAAACTACAAGGAGAGACGTTGAAGCAAGTAGGATAAGAGACGTTGTCATCAGAAGCATGAGCGAGAAAGGCAGATAACAAGCGAGTCATTATAGCGAAGCAAAAAAGTTATTTGACCTGAGACTATCATTTTTGCAGAGACTATCTTTGTAAATTCAAACTTTCCGCGGCATTAGAGAACTCAAAAGTGTTTTTAAATGTCCTAAAACTTGTTTTTCTGGTGTGGTTGACTTTTTAATTTATAATTTAGACATTTTCTAGTTCCTTAGTTTCATAGTTTTTTGTAAAATCTCAACCGTACAAAGTAAACCCTTAGATTTCTGATTTTGTATATTAAACAAAAAATCTTGATTTATCTTTGTATGAATGCAATTTTCTCTGAAACTATGCAAGATACTGAAACCAAAATTTAACAGATTATTCTTAAAGGTACGGCGAGTTCAAATATGGTCAGCAATTGTCAAGAAAGTATTTGTTTCATGTTTTATTCACAATTGAAGTGTTAGTTTTCAATTTGCAGCTTAAAAAAATTCCTCAAAAACTTTGTAATTTCAAACTTTCATCGGCATTAGAGACGGAAATATTGTCAATTTTCCTACAACAGCTGAATAACAATCCACCAACTGCTTCAATCTTGCTATCTGTAGAACGGCCAGCTGAACATGATTACCCCCTTCCACTGCCACAACTCGTGCAAGATATAATAAAGGAGAAAGCCAATATGAAGAACTGCGTATGAAGAACTAGTTACAGATTTTCAATCAAAGATTATTTTTAACAACAATCAGCTGACAAAGCTCTAAAAGGTCACCAGATCACAAGATGGTTCAAAAATTTGGTGACAAAGATCTGGATGTATCACTGCAACTAAAATTCGTGACTTTTTTACAAAAGTAAATGCGATTTCCAGATCAAAGGCAAAAGCACCCAAAATCATGCCATTACTTGCAAAGTTGTTGAAGCACAATGACATTGGGATGTTGCCAGCCATAAAATGGGGGCGAAAGCACGAGGAAGATGCCAAAAAAGCCTTTTCCAGTGCTGTTGTTTCGAAGAATAAACATGGGAAGCTACTCGATTCTGGCTTAATAACCAACTGCTCATTTCCTTTAGTTCGGGCTACTCCAGATAATGCTGCGAGGGTCCTGTGCCAGTAGAGTTCAAATGCCTGTTTAAGTTGCGGGGAGAAGGGTGAAGAAGAAGGAGCAGACGGACTGGATTTTTTATACATTGATGAATACAACAAATCGAACCTAAAAAAGCAACATAAATATTATTCACAAGTTACGACACAAATGGCTTTAACTGGAGGGAAAAGGTGCTATTTTGTCGTGTGGAGTCCGAGAAGGGAACCACTTATCGAACAAGTCAAAGTTGAAGAAAGACACTGGTCAGACCTGGAAAGAAATGCTTTTCTTTTTTTCAACGGGTATGTGGTTCCAGTGCTTCTGGAAAGAAAGCAGATTTATTACTGCCCCGAAAGGGAGAGGAGAAACCATGCTTGGAGAAAGAAGAGACACTGGACAAATCAGAAAACAGTATTAAGTGCACTGAGTGTTCATTTGGTACCATTTGGTTTGTGTTGGAATTACAAGAGACAGGGAGCGATATTGGATTTGTGAGAGGTGCCTGTTATTGTCAGTTTTGCCGTATGAAAACGTATCCATTATAGACGATAGTGACAAATCACAATTAACTATACCATGACTTGATTTATATAATATGCCACTTTGTTCCTGCCCTGATTTGAAAATGTTTGCATATCCTTGTAAATTTTTTTTGCAATATTTGTCAAGTATCCTTCATGGTCCTGGGATGCCTTGCCCTCTGCATACTTCTGGACCAGCAGAACCCACAGTCAGAGAGCTCATTGACGATAACAATTCCCTTATTTCAAAACTGCACACAAAGCTCTAGGAGATAAAATCTTTGATTTACAAAGAAGCACCAGCTGTGAAGGGCATTCATCTTCGACAAGTTACACCAAAGAAGAAACCTATAAAGAAAATGAAAAGTTTAATTAAAGGAAACAGAGAAAGAGGCTAAAGAAAGACTTGCCACATCACCATAGACAAGTCTGAAGCTTTTTTAAGGAGGATGTAGTAGATAATATTGTAAGCGGCAATCAAGAACAACTAGGTTCTACAATTTTTTGTAACATCAGTTGACAGAGCTACAGCAGGAGACAATTGAACAGATTTTGTTGAAAAAAATACAAAATTTTTTGTTGGAAGGCAGCGACTGAACAAACATGACTTTAAAAAGATATCAGAGAATGGCATGCTTAATAACTCAATAATCAATGTATTCCAAATTCTGATGCTGAAGGAACACCCTGAGTCAAATGATTTACAAGACCCTTTTCTTGGGCAAAACATGTTTTTTACTGTACACCACGACAAACTTTTTGTTCAAATCCTCTATGATGGAAAACTACATTGGATTGCTGTTTCAACATATGTATGTGGGCCTGGGAAGGTCTTCTACTTCGACCGTTTGTGTTCTCTGGTAGAATATCTGAAAAAGTTAATCAACTATTAGGTGCAGTCATGCATTCTTCAAGGTCAATTTTGAAAATAAATGTTGTCCCAGTTCAACAGCAATCAAATAGAGTGGGCTGTGATGCAAATGCCATTGCCTTTACAAATTACGTTCTAAAGGAAAAGAGAAATCCCACTGAGGTGACATTTGACCAAGAGACAATGAAGCATAATCTATTAAGGTCCTTAGCAGCAAAAACAATGCTTCCCTTTCCGACAACAACAAGAACTATAAGAAGATGCTGCACAAAAACGATTTCATTTGACGTATATTGTTCTTGTATAATGCGCTGGGTACCATTCCACAACAACATTTTTGAAAGGTAAATTAATTACACATTTACTCGCAATCATTCAATTTTAAAAAACTTGTCAATTTCCTCTCTAAGATATTAAAATGTCTTATTTTAGATGTGTATTTGAATTCGTGAATCCAAAAATAAAATTATGTTGAACTTGCTTTATTTCAACAAAGATATTCTGTTGCCTTTAGAGAAATATTAAGCAGTTCCATAAAAATTGCTAAAAATATTTTTTAAAAATTGTTTTGCATTTTAGACACATTTGAAAGGTAATTAAGAAATCTAACTTTTCACTAAAAGTTCAGCTTTTCAAAAACTTCAAAAACTTCAGAAACAGAGGCTTATGAAGTTCTTCTATTTTACTGTGGAAGGAAATTGCTTCGAAATTGGGTTGGAGATGAAAATTCGGCCATAGTAAGTATTCTTCATTTCAAAAAGATATTCTTTTACCTTAACTCTTATCCATCGTGTTTGATTGAGTGTTGTTGATATCAAAGTCAAATGAATTAAATCCTATTTTTTCCTATTTGAAATTATACAATTTGAAAAGCTAACCTTAAATCATATTTCTTCCAGATTTTAGCATATTTGGTTGGCGGCCAAGAGTTAATAACTCCTGTACGTGCATGGGAAATTCTTGTAAGCTGCGTATGTTTTTTAAGATAAAATAAAACGATATATTAGCTTGAAATTAATATTTATGGGGAAAATACAGAACAAAAATCTATATGTTAACAATGTAAAGAAGAAAAAGGAGCTCTTGTGTGCATTTGTAATTGACAATTTTTATCAATATTATTTACAGCAATAGTGGTTACCATTGATTGGCCTACCTAGTGCTTTTTCCCGCCAGCCTCAAAGAAAATAATTATTGTTATTATTATTATTGATCAAATAAGGATTTGTAACGTTAGTATGATGACCGGGTCTTTTTCTGTTAACTGCTTATTTTCTTAACTAAGTGGAGTTATCTGAAATACAGCCTTCTACCGTTTTAGGAAAAACCACTGCGTTTGCATCAAGATCCTTAAGTGGAACTTCTATAAATCTATCAGGTAATGTGTTTCTAAAAAATTGTTTGTCTTGGTATAGAAAATTCAATTTGAGCACATTTTACTTTTGACAGAAATAACACTGGATTTAAGAGAAATCAGGCTCAACTAGTTTTTATATTCAAAAGATAGGAACGAGGCTGTAGATGTGTTCAACAGCAAATGCTTGCAAAAAAAAACACGAAATCTAACTAATACTAATATGCCAATATGCAAATGAGCCCGAACAAAAGACCTCCACACTGCCCCGCGATTGTACCACCGCCCGGCGTTGCACACGGTGCCCAGCCAAAACTGCTTGGCCGATTTTCAAAATTCTTTTTTTCCCTTCATCAACGAATCTTTGGTTCACCATACTACGGTCTCCTTTTTCTCCTTTTCGCTTCCGTTCCTGAGATATTTACGGTTTTCTCCCGGGTTCGTCTCCATCCCCACCGCCCCGCGATTGTACAGGTTTGCAGCCAAAACCGCTTGGCCGATTTTCAAAGTTCTTTTTTCTTCTGAATCCTCCATCCCGATGCACCATCATCAGGTCTGCTTTTTCTCATCGTTCTTTTCGTTTCTCAGATATTTACACGGTTTTCTCTGAGGATGCAAGATCTCGATTAGTGCTCTCCGTGGTCTTTGTCCCGCGTTTCTAAAGGTTCTTTCTCTCTTTTCTCTTGCTCTCTACTACAAAAGATTTCAAAACTTCTTCCTCCAGCAACCCTTCAATTTGAACGGAGGCTTTTCAAATCCGTTTCGTTGTTAAGACAAAGAATCTACTGTCTGCCGATAATTTCGGTGATTTGGATGATTTGGATAAATCTACGTGCACTGCTGCTTGGCATTCCTTTTCGAACTCGAAGCGGTTGTCGACGGTTGCATTCTGTGCTACGGTGCTACAGTGCTACCGTGCTACAGCTACAGCTACAGGTGAGTCTTGCTAGCTTTTTATAAGCTTTTCGTTGTCATTTTCCTTTCCTTTTTATCGATCGATCGATACTCCGTTTGTTGTTATTTCGTTTCCAAGAGCCATGTAATTCGTGGTTTTGACGATCTTCCTTTTCTTTGTTTTAGTAGCTACATACGGTACGCACACTGCTGCCCGTTTTTTGGTTTTTTGCGATGGCTGCTGGCTGTTCTTCTTCTTCACTAGCATCAGAATCGATGGCATGCGAATACAAGTAAGCGTTGTTGTTCTTACGTGTTTGTCATTTAAATTATTTGACATGATTTTCTGCTCATTTGGATGAAATTGCACTAAAAACCAGCTGCTAGACCCCCGCCACGAACGAAAAAATTTTACCTCTTCTCGTGGTTTTGTGCTAAAAGAAAACTGGATAGGTTTTATTGCAATCAAAATGGTAGATTTTTCCTGCTGTTTATTCTTGATGCAAGAAAATTTGATTTTAATAGGAAACCCGTTGAGAATTATGTAATGGCAGCTGCCAACTTTTTATGCCAAGTGAGTATTTTTTGATTAAAATTTCACTTTTAATGCGATTTTCCCACTGAGAATGAATCATTCTAGAAACCATTTCAAATGATTTTATGCTTACTTTGATGGAATTACACTAAAAACCGGTCGCTTACTACTAGGCCCCCGCCGCGAACTGCAAATTTCTACCTCTTTTCGTGGTTTTGTAATGAAAGGAAGCTGGATTGTTACGGTAGATTGTGCCTGCATCATTTTCGGAATTGTAAATGAATCATTCTAGAAACCATTTAGGCACGTAAATGAATTTACGTGCCAGTGTGATTCTGGCTATGTAGGGCGCACAACCCAAAGATTGGGGGATAGGATAAAACAGCATGTTCCTTCCAACATACGAAACAAAACTGCCCCTCAAAGAGAACAGCCTCCTCGATCTTGTAGGTCTAGAAACACTGTTAAAACAAGTGATTCTGCCATTGGTCAACATCTTTTAGACAACCCAGATTGTGCAAAACTCTATAATGCCGACATGTTTCGGATAATTGGCAGAGCCCGGTCGTCCTTCCATCTAGCAGTTTTGGAGTCAATCTACATAAAAACGAAAAAGCCGCCATTGTGTAGACAAAAGGAGTTCGTTTTCTCTCTTGGACTCCATTGGTAAATTTTCTTTAGGCTCGCGGCACTGATTGGTCAACTATACCGGTCTTGTGCTTGCGTTTTTCTGATTGGCCTATTTCGATCCACAACTGGGTATATATTTTTCCATCGTGTTTTTTCGGAACCTATTCTGACGTTTTATGATCTGA
>NW_027019599.1:0-12282 GCF_013076305.1 Rhopilema esculentum
TAAGAGCTGTTCCCATCCTTTTTTGTATGTGGCCCACACAGTCCTCTTTTACAATTGGATATCTGTCTCCATACTTGTCTTGTATGGCAGCTTTCACTTTACCAAATGAATTTGAATCACCATCACCTACATATGTGGTATACTTGAGATGTCTCTTTTCGATTGATCTGGAGAATATATCAACTGCTGCAGATGATTCCATAGCATCGGAGGTTCCCTTATGATTTATGTTACAAAATGGTTTATGTGTCTCCTGCCATTGATTCATCTCATCTGTATCATTTCCAAGTTTCTTAGTGGCTTTGCTGCATTGGTGACACACCAATGACTTAACTTCATAGTCTAATATATCTCCAGTTCTAGCAGACATGACAAAAACTATGCCAATCTTTGATGCATGTCCTCTTCGTTGCCATGTGCCATCCACTGTCACACTACATGGTAGTGCTCCATCAGAATCTTCATCGATGAGTTCTGGATTCTCAGAAGAGATCAAATCTCTAAGACGTTGTGCGGCAGCACGCATCACTTCCTCTGCATTTGTCACTGATGCAGACTCTATAAACTTCACTTGGGCAGCAAATGCTGGTTGAGAAATTGGAGCAGGAAGGTTCATTTGTGTGCAAAAGTTCTGTAGGCTTGACCGTCCTCCCCCACTGGACATTGTGGCTATCACTGATCTTCTGTTTACTTCATATGATCCACCTCCTTTTCCACCAATCTGTTTGCTTGTTTCAAGGTTGTAAGAAAAGTTGCAATTTTTACAAGTAACAACACATTTTTCAGCAAGTCCATCTCTTTGACTATTTATTTGTTTTATAACAAGCTCAGACTTTGATTTACGACATTTTCTACAAACTGTTGCTTCGTTCAAAAATTGCTGCAGCAGTGTGAAGTCCTGTAATTTATAGCCATGGGCTTCCTCGATTGTTGGGGTTTTCAGTCCAAGATTTACCCGAGCACTTCTTGTAAGCTGTGGTATACTGTTTTCAAATTCCAAAAATGATGAATTGTCAAGTTTATGTTGGCTTCTGCTCGTTTTTTTGTCATCTGGGGTGCTATGATGGTGAAGTGCTAGCTCTATTTCACTTCGTTGATGGCTAGGCCCCGGCCGTGGCTCATCCGCTGCTTCATCCTCAGCCAACGAACTGCTAATGGTGAAACTTTCCAACTCTAGCTGTGAATTTAAACTTTTTTCTGATTCTTTATTTCCTTTTCCATAAAAAACTTTCTTTCTTTTCTTTCGAGTTACAGATCTAAACTTTTTCCTCGCCATGTAGGACTGTTGGAATAGCTTCGGCTTTTTCTTCCGTTCTTTTAATTGAATTGAATTGAACTGAATTGTGGGTAGAAACGGACAGGACCTTTGGAATACTGGAGAGTGGATTTTTTCCGAAATACCTTGTGGGGTGCCTGAGAAACTTCCAAAATTGTCACCCTAGCAACCAAACTTTTCGGTTGCTAAGCACACTAACTAATTGTTTGGGGCTTTTTTCACCCTTTATGATTAGGATAATTTGAAAAAATTCTTTTCATACAAATTTTGAAGCATTAAAGTACTACTTGACATAAAAATCCCAGATTAGCAGTTTCTCACCAAGACCAGTATTTTTTACTGTTAATGACCACCTTAAGATAATAGATCTTTAGTCTTCCATGCAAACCAGTCTTTCTTTTCCAGCTCTCTATTTCGTCCTATTTGCTGTAATCCAAAACTTTTCTCATTATTCTAGCAATGCCCAACAAACAAGCTTTTTGCAGAGGATCTAAACCAGGTTTAAAGTCGATATTTTCAAGATACTTTGCAACATTCTTCGTGACTATTCCTAGCGCACCAATGACAATTGGTATTATGTATACTTTTGTTATTTCTCTGTTCCAAACCTTCAAAAGTTCATACTTCAGATCTGTATAGTGCTCAAACTTTTCCTTCTCCTTCTTTTCAACTCTTGTGTCAAAAGGACATGCCACCTCTATAATATAGCATGTTCTTCCTTTCTTATCCAGTAGGACTAGATCAGGCTTGTTATGGTCAATTCTTATTATTATTATTATTATTATTATTATTATTATTATTATTCTTATTCAACTCTTCTCATGGTCTTGATGGTATACCAGTGTTTTGTCTATGATCAGGCCACCTCCCGTGGCTTAAGATAATAGATCTTTAGTCTTCCATGCAAACCAGTCTTTCTTTTCCAGCTCTCTATTTCGTCCTATTTGCTGTAATCCAAAACTTTTCTCATTATTATTATTTATTATTGTCAAAATTGTTTCTGTTGCTTTTTGTTGTGTCCACTATACTGCTGGCTAATGCCTAGGCAGACTATTTTTGTTGTTCTATTTTCTTTCATAAAAAGTTTTAACAATCTCGCAGTTTTGGCTGAGTACCCATTTTTGACATTGCTCGATTACTAATTTTGCCTCCTTCTCTCCTTTACATAGTCTCTTGATATGACACTCCAATTGCTTGCTGTAACAGCCTAGAAAGTCAAATACAACATTGATTTGATCTATTTCGTATCCACGATTTAACCGTTCCAGTGACTTCCTCATTTCAGAATACTTGTCTTGTTTTTCTTTCTCTCTCTTGGCAATACATCCAGGTGCACATATAGTCCCCTCTATCAAACTGACCTTTTTTCCTACTTTGTCAATTATCAGCATATCAGGCTTAATGGCATTGTTGCTTGGTCTTTTGTCTAAGTGCATCGGTATGTCCCACATAATCTTAGCACGATCATTTTCGATGCTTGCAAGAGGTAATGCTTGCTTGTACCATGGAACTCCACGATTATTTCCATCAAATTCAAACTTTGCTCGTATTAGATGATAGATAGGTCTTAACATTCTATCGTGTCGTGCCTTGTAGAGTGTTTGTGCTAATGCTGCACAGGAGCACAGCAAATGAACGACTGTTTCTTCTGCTTGCTTACATAGACTACATGTTGTATTTGCAGTTTCCATCTTTGACTTGTACTTTGAATACGCTTTGGTAGGTAGTAACTGTTGCTTTATTGATTCATTTGTCGATAAGACTATATCTGGGATGTTTTTCCAGCTTCGAAAAATTTTTCTACTGTTCTTTGATATTTCATCATTATCTAGTATTGAAACCGTGTAGAATCCTACTCTTTCTTCATATAGTCTTTGAAGGATACTTCCTAGTCTGCGTTGGATCTGTATATAGTTGTCATCTTTTAACTCTACTCTTTCCTGTTCATAGCTTAATACAGACTTTTCCTCTAAAAGGCTCAAGTCAGCTTTGAAATGTTCCTTTGCATACCTTGTTGCTTCAACAAAAGTTGACTTGAAGTTCTTTTTGCTTTTGTAATGTTGGAACGAGCGTACCAGCTTTATTCTTGGATCTTTGCTTATGTTAATGTGATGTGCAACCTTAATTTTTGAGATCTTATAGGTATCCTCTACAGACTTGAAGCCCCTTCCACCACATTTCTGTGGCAAATAGAGCATTGCTATTGTGTTTTCCTTTATGCATCTCGACTATCTTTCTGCTTTTCCTGTCAAGATTTTGAATATCTGCTATCAACCAATTACTTGTCCCCATGAAGTATTCTAATGTAGGCAAAGCAAAGACGATGCAAGCTGTCTGTTTTCTTGGTACTGACAAGGGTGATGACCATATAACATTCAATCTTCGTAGATACTCTTTTTCTGCTTGTTGGAACGTGAACTTGTCTAGCTGTTCAAAATTTTCATACTTTCCAAGGAATTTGTACTTGTCGCTAGATTCCATAACTGAGATGGAATCCTTTGCTCCTATTGGTAAATCTTCGCTCTTTGATACTTTCCCTCTAACTACATGCAAAGAAGCACACTTTTCTAGGCCCCAGGACATCCCAATATCTTCATACATTTCCTTAACTTTCTTTGTCACGACTGATATTTTGTTCTCTGATTTTGCATAGAGTTTTAAATCGTCAACAAATAATAACAAATAATAAGTGTGTTATCTTCATTGTCCTGTCGTGCGTCAGTTGGTAACCCTCATATCCTCTAATCGTCCAAGCTATTGGGTCAAGACATAGTACAAAAAGCCTGACAACAAAGCTGTCTCCTTGCAGTATACCTCTCTTGACATTTATTGGCTCCAATTGTTCCTTTCCATTTACTGTATCGACGGTTATTGAGATTTTCCAGCCTTTCATTATGTTTTCTACAAACTTTATGATTCGTTTGTTTGTCTTATTCATTGATAACACCTTAAGAATCCAAGCGTGTGTCACGGAATCAAATGCTTTTCTTACATCAGTCCAAACCATTGATAAATTATTTTTATTCATTTTTGCATCTTCTAGGATCATTTTGTCAATTAACATGTTGTCAGTGCATCCCATTACTCCAGGTCTACCTCCTCTCTGATCCATCTGTAGCGTCTTTAATGGTAGATATTCGCCTACGAGTGAAGTGATTGACTTGTACATCGTATTTAAGCAGGTGATGGGACGATGGTCAGGTGCTTTTGGTTGGAGCTTTTTTGGGTGTAGCCCACATCTTCCTTCAAGTAACCATGTGGGAATAGGTGTCTGCTTGTTAATCAGTTCAGTGACTGCTACCGATATACCTTCGTGTGTAGTTGTAAACGCTTTGAGCTAGTAATTCACTATTTTATCTTTACCGGGTGACGACCAGTTTTTTTTCGTTTTAAGCATATTCGTGAATTTCTCCTTTGTGATATTTACGATTTCATCATCATTGACTGCTGTTGACTGACTAATGGCTTGTTCAACGTCTTTGATCCATTTTGCTTCCAGATTTACCTTCGATTCTTCGCTCCAAATTTTTGGCCAGTAGTCTTCAAAATCTTCTTTGGTAAGTGTTGTTTGGCTTCCGGTTTTGTCTCTTCTTGTCTTAAAACTCACATCATCCGAGTCATCGTTTTTCCGGATTTCTCTAAACGTGTTGTATACTTTTCTTTAGTCTGTGTCATATAGCCTGTTAATTTTGTTTCTCACGATCTGGCCTTTTTTCTTTTCCTTATTGTATTTCATTGATTTTACCACACTAATCTTGTGTTCCCTTATTTCCAGTAGCCCATTTAGGGTTATTCTACCCTTCAGTTCTCTTTTCATCCACCTCCTGTTTCTTCTCATGTTTCTCGTAAGTTTCTTATTATTCTTTATTCTCTGTATTTCCTCGGCAATTTGTGAGATCTTGCCCCTAATTTTGTTCATTTTCTCATTCATTCGTTTTTCCCAGACTGGAATTCCCTTTTGCTTTCCCTGGTTGTTGCTGTTGTTATTCCCATCTTTATGATCGCATGCTAACTTCCATCCACAAATCATTGCATACATTGCACAGTTCACATCCCACAGGTATTTCGTTGGTTCTTCCTTTGGGCTATGCATTTCCAAACCCATAAGAATTCCTTGCAGGTCTTGCAGTTCTTTACATGTTGGCTTCTTTTTTACATATGTGTTTAAACCACGTCTACTCCAGTCCCCAGGGATTGTTTTTACATCAAGATATTTTTGTTTGACTTTTTCTTGTATTCCTTTGAAATGACTGTCTAGCTCCGCATCTGGCGTAAAGGGTGGATTTTCAATGCTCCTTTGTTCGGTTCTACATTATTCAATGCAGCATTGTCTTGTATTTGGCATTCTGTTTGTTCTATTATCTCATTTTGTATTGTCTGTTGGTCTGTTATTGTCACCTTCTCAATGCGTGCAGCTTGGTCTCGCAAGTTCTGTGCTGTTTTGCCTAAATCTGCGTAACCAATTTCTTCCCAAAAGATTTTTGTGAGCTCCATCACTCCAGTCTTTCGTCCATTTCGTTTGCGTGGGCAGTCAGCTCTTGTATGGGTACTTTTGGCCTTTTCTCTGCAGTTGAGTAGATCCATATTCATTTTTGCGGTCCAATTTGTTTTTGATTGGCGTCGAGCATGGCTGCTTTGATGTTGTTCCCCATCTTCCATTCTGTATTTCGCTTTTGCGACTCCTGTTTGACTTTGGAAGTGTTGCAGGTCGCTAATTATACATTGGTATATAGATATCAATAATATAATTACATGCTCCTTTCCTAAAATACGCATAATGAGAGCATTATTTTAGGTTCGCGTGCGAGATTCCAAACACGTCCTCTCAGCACGGCACCATCATCATGATTATTATTATTATTATTATTATTATTATTATTATTATTATTATTATTATTATCATTATTATTATTATGACACATTCGCTCTTTATGGAAAAATACCAGCAGTAGCACAAATATACAATATGATATATATAGGAACACGAAAGAAGCATTAAAGGCTGTCCAGCAAGAACATAAAGATCGTCTGCAAAACAATCTAACTTCCCAAGGATCTTTATTATCACATCTTTTTAACCAGGATCTTCCACAAATAAACAAACTTTGGTCCAAGGTGCAAAGTATCATGCCTCAGAATATTTTCAATTTCACCATAAGGTACCTAAGCAATACCCTTTCTACACAGAAAAACTTGAAAAAGTGGAACTTGAGCCAGACTTCTGACTGTTCTTTCTGTTTTATGCCAGAAACCCTCCTTCACGTTGTTGCTGGCTGCAAAACATACCTGGAACAAGGCCGATACACCTGGCGTCATAACTCTATCTTAAACTTTCTAGCTACGTCTCTTAAAGCTGTTAATGAATCTACCATCTACGCTGATATACCTGGCTATCTTTCACCATCAATCATAACTGGAGAAAACCTTCGCCCAGATCTTCTCTTGAAGACTAACAACAACTACCTATACATCTTAGAGCTTACTGTTGGTTTTGAATCTAATCTTGACACAAATGCAACAAGAAAACATAGCAAGCATGCTTCTCTCCTATCTGACTTACAGCGGAAGTTCAAATGTGTCTCTTTTGTGAATCTTTCTATGAGCTCTCTTGGCATCTTTGGCAATTCCTGTATCTCCTTCTTCAAAATGTGCGACTCTCTCTCCATCGATCAACAACAAAAACGGTATCTCATCTCTAAACTTTCCAACATTGCCATCCGTACTACGTACTCATATTTTGTTGCAAAAATAAACCATGGACAAATCCGGAATTACATCCGTTTTAATTTCGGTTGTTTTATTTTTCTCAGTTTTTCCTTCTACCTTACGATTGTTATAGTTTTTTCTTGTAAAACCAGGCTAGCCAATTGCAAATTACCTTGTAATAGTGAGATTTGTAATTGTAGTTCAAATTGAATTGAAAATGAAATGTTTCCATTATTATTATTATTATTATTATTATTATTATTGTTATTATTATTGATATTAATGTCGTTTTGGTTTTCGTTTTGTCGTTTTTATTATTATTGATATTAATGTTGATTAATGTCGTTGAGCTTTGGCGCACAGATGCCATCGTGCACGGCTCTCGTTTTATAGCTATTTAACTGCCTGGAAACTTACATCAAGGGATTCAAATACTACTTATTTTTTATTGTGTCAACAAAGTATCTTTTTCGAATATGTTTCGTTCGTTCGTGCTTTGGATATTGCTGTTTTTCGCAATTTGTTCGTTCTGCGGTAAAGAATTTCAGGCCTTAGGCCGCCATACTTGGAGGTGCAAGCGACGGTTGGACAACAATGACAGTGGCCCGTCGGGATCAATTAACATTCCATTTATTGAAATAGAAAACGAAAGCGCGTCTGTCATCAACGAAAGAATTGTCAAATGCTCATGTGGTAAAGAATGCAAGGGGATGAAAGGATTGAAAATGCATCAAAGGAGATGTCGAGTCATTAGCGGTTTCCAAAGTGACGACACTTTCGAACAGGTATCAGAGGAAACCCTAGACAATGAGATTGTATTTGCCGATATCTCTTTGAATGAATATTTTGAACTGAAACCTGGCGTTTGTCTTCTAAGGTCAAACGAAGAATGGACTGTCGCTAACGAATACTTCAAATACTTTTTTACAATCAACCCCATGGACCTTTCCTCAATTGATCAATCGATACAGTCAATGAATCAAGCAATTTATAATTATTTCAGAGATACTTGCGGATTTGTCGAAGAAGTAAATGAAGAACTTGCTGCAAAATATCAAGACCATGCTACCAAAAATTGAAAAAAGAACTACAGTTATTGAAAAGAAACGGCGCACCTGTCATTGAAATTAAATACGTTTCACGGCTCTTAAGACAACGACTTAACTCATCTGCTTCTACCGTAGTTAAAAACATCTCAAATCATGATAACTTCATTTCAAAGAGTTTTTGGGGATACGTCAAACGTGTTCTCCAAACAAGCTCGACTCTGCTGCCTTCCTTTTCCAAAGATCAATGCTCTCAGTATTTCTTTAAAATGTTTTCTTCTCTGTCGCCATGCAAAAACTTTTCTATTCCTTCATGGATTCCATCTCTTAGGGAGCCTGACCACCCTTTTCCTTTGAAGCCCCCTTCTTATGAAAAGATCACATCAGTAATTCGGCGTATGAAATCTTCAGCCACTCCATGTCCCCGTGACAAAATTTTCATCATTGTTTTTAAACGATGTCCATATTTACGCTCTTTAATAACAAATAACATTCATAATATCTGGCTCTCTGGAAAAGTTCCTTTAGAGTGGAAAAAGGCATGCACTATCCTAATTCACAAAAAGGGTAGCAATGACGATCCAGCAAACTTCAGGCCAATCACTCTTGAGCCAGTGCCTTTGAAAATCTTCACATCATGCCTGCGTGACAGTCTATCCAATTTTCTTAAAGTTAATGGTCTCATTGAGCACGAAATACAAAAAGGCTTCACCTCGAATATTTCAGGGACCTTAGAGCATACTGCCATGATGGCTCAGGTCATAAACAAAGCTCGTATCAAACAACGTTCACTAGTTGTCACTCTTCTCGATCTTAAAAATGCCTTTGGTGAAGTACATCATAATTTGATACCCACTATACTGTCTTATCATCATATCCCTGACAACATACAGCTTCTTATTTCTAGCCTTTACACCGATTTTAAAACCTCTATCATCACAAGCCGCTATAATACTCCTGCTATTCCAGTCCGTCGCGGTGTTCTTCAAGGCGACTGCCTCAGTCCTCTACTATTTAATCTATGCTTCAACACATTCATACAGTACATAAAAGCTGAAAAATACAAACAGTTAGGTTTTTCCCTACATGATCAGAACGACCGTATGTTTCAACCAGTCCATTGGTTCCAATTCGCAGACGATGCTGCCGTTATCACCAGCAATGAGAAAGAAAACCAACTTCTACTGAATTGTTTCACTCGCTGGTGCCAATGGGCTAACATGATCATACGTGTCGATAAATGCATCACTTTTGGAATAAAGAAATTTTCCACACGTTCTCTTCAGTATCAACCTAAGCTTTTCATAAACAACGAATCTATCCCACCTGTCTCGAATGGAAATTCTTTTAAGTACCTCGGTCGTCATTTTGACTTTGAAATGACAAACCAAGAACATAAATCTGATCTTTTATCATCACTGTCCAACATGCTCAAACAAATTGATTCCCAGCCTCTACATGCAAAAAATAAATTGCTTCTTTATCACAACTTTGTTCTTTCTAAAATCTCTTGGAACCTTACTGTAGCAGATCTTTCAAAGACGTGGGTTGTCGAGAATCTTGACAGCCTCGTATCCAAATACATCCGCCAGTGGCTCGACCTCCCAATAAGTGCTACCTTGAGTAGCATTATTCTTTCTAAAAACCAATTTGGACTCAGCCTAACTTTACCATCCGCCAAATTCCTACAGTGTCAAACTATTTTACGCAACGCATTGAAATCTTCACCAAACGATAACATTCGCTCTTTATGGAAAAATACCAGCAGTAGCACAAATATACAATATGATATATATAGGAACACGAAAGAAGCATTAAAGGCTGTCCAGCAAGAACATAAAGATCGTCTGCAAAACATTCTAACTTTCAAGGATCTTTATTATCACATCTTTTTAACCAGGATCTTCCACAAATAAGCAAACTTTGGTCCAAGGTGCAAAGTAGCATGCCTCAGAATATTTTCAATTTCACCATAAGGTACCTAAGCAATACCCTTTCTACACAGAAAAACTTGAAAAAGTGGAACTTGAGCCAGACTTCTGACTGTTCTTTCTGTTTTATGCCAGAAACCCTCCTTCACGTTGTTGCTGGCTGCAAAACATACCTGGAACAAGGCCGATACACCTGGCGTCATAACTCTATCTTAAACTTTCTAGCTACGTCTCTTAAAGCTGTTAATGAATCTACCATCTACGCTGATATACCTGGCTTTCTTTCACCATCAATCATAACTGGAGAAAACCTTCGCCCAGATCTTCTCTTGAAGACTAACAACAATTACCTATACATCTTAGAGCTTACTGTTGGTTTTGAATCCAATCTTGACACAAATGCAACAAGAAAACATAGCAAGTATGCTTCTCTCCTATCTGACTTACAGCGGAAGTTCAAATGTGTCTCTTTTGTGAATCTTTCTATGAGCTCTCTTGGCATCTTTGGCAATTCCTGCATCTCCTTCTTCAAAATGTGTGACTCTCTCTCTCCATCGATCAACAACAAAAACGGTATCTCATCTCTAAACTTTCCAACATTGCCATCCGTACTACGTACTACATATTATGTTGCAAAAATAAACCATGGACAAATCCGGAATTACATCCGTTTTAATTTTGGTTGTTTTATTTTTCTCAGTTTTTCCTTTTACCTTACGATTGTTATAGTTTTTTCTTGTAAAACCAGGCTAGCCAATTGCAAATTACCTTGTAATAGTGAGATTTGTAATTGTAGTTTAAATTGAATTGAAAATGAAATGTTTCCATTAATTCCGTTGAGCGGTAGCGTGCGGACGCTTCTGTACACGGCTCCTGTTTGACTGCGACTTACTACGCCTGGATTTAATTTATGGCATTTTACTGTTGCAGATCTACCAAAGACCTGGGTTGTCCAAAACCTAGAAAATCTTGTTTCCAATTACATTCGCCAGTGGCTTGATCTTCCTGTTTCTGCAACATTGAGTGGAATAATAACTGCCTTCTGTCAAATTTACGCAATGCCAAACTGTCTGTCGCAATGCCCTAAAATCTTCTCCTAATATTGACATTCAAACCCTATGGAAAAACACCAGTCATGGCACGAACCTACAGTACGACATCTATCGTAATACTAAAGAGGTATTAAAGGCTGTCAAATCAGACAACAAAGAACGTCTCTCTCAAAACTTACCATCTCAGGGAGCTACAATTACCTTCCTACTGAAACATTCACTGGAAAAGCTGAACGGTATTTGGTCAAGTACACAGAGCAATTTGCCTAGTAACATCTTTAACTTTACCACCAAGTATCTTAACAACACTCTTCCAACTCGTAAAAATCTGCTGAAATGGAACCTTAGTCAAACATCTGACTGTGAATTCTGTCTTCTTCCAGAAACACTTCTACACGTTGTTGCTGGATGCAAAGTGTACCTTGACCAAGGCCGCTATACTTGGCGTCATAATTCTGCATTAAACTTTCTAGCCACTTCCTTCCAAGCAATAAATGGGTCTTCTCTCTACGCAGATTTACCAGGCTTTCTTTCCCCTTCTATCATAACTTGAGATCAACTACGCCCTGACTTACTTCTCAAAACTAAGGAAAACTGTCTGTACGTTTTAGAGCTAACCATAGGCTTTGAAACAAATCTCAACTGCAATGCTGTCAGAAAGTCAGAGAAATATGCCACCCTCGTATCTGACTTAAAACGTCAGTTTAAGTCAGTCTCGTTTGTCAATCTTTCCATCAGTTCATTCGGTATTTTTGGCGACTCCTGCAGCTCATTCATCGACATGTGTGACTCTTTGTCCATTGATCATCAACAGAAACGCTACCTCATCTCCAAACTTACAAGCATCTCCATTCGCACCACATACTATATATTCTGCTGTAGAAACAAAACTTGGACTTATCCAGATCTACTCCCCTTTTAATATTTTTTCTTTCTTTCTTCATTACTACGATTGTAATAGTTTTTATTTTGTAAACACAGGCTAGCCAATTACAAATTACCTTGTAATAGTGAGATTTGTAATTGTAGTTTTAACAGGAATTCAAAATGAAAAGTTTCCATTATTATTATTGATTGATGATTTTGGCACCTAATTGCTCTCTTTACGCAGACCTTTCAGGTTATCTCTCACCCTCTATCATAAAAGGAGACTCTTTCCGTCCTGACCTTCTTCTAGTCACTTCTGACCATCGCCTTTTCATACTCGAGCTTACAGTAGGATACGAAACCAGTGGCGGCTCGTGTATTGGGGCTAGTGGGGCTCAGCCCCA
>NW_027019600.1:0-12258 GCF_013076305.1 Rhopilema esculentum
AAGAGAGATAGATTGTTGTATTGGAAGAGGAACACGTTTAGTGTTCAAGTTAGCCCTTAAAGGTAGAGGGTATTGGAGTGCTTTATTCCGTAACTATTAATAGTGAAGTGAGAAACATGGATAGCTTATATGGATATTCCTTGCCTTCTCGAAGCTCACAATGGTCTTTCATCTACAAAATGTCTAAATGATATAATAGATTATTTCTAGAAAAAGTATGGATTCCAGGTATGGACTAGTAGCATCCTAGATTCGTGCCTACTTGTAAATTTTCGGCAAACCATGCCACCAGACCTCGCACAATGACTTTTCGCTAAATGGATCAATTTGAATGGGAAGAACTCTCATAATCGAAATTTCTGGTGGAGCCGTTTTATTCATGGATAATGCATGCTTTTAGTCCGTACACATTGATTCGTTATATAATCGCGGATTCAGGAGAACACGAATTGTGCGATCAGAAAGCATTACACGCATCCGCAGCTGGACAAATATTTTGGTAATGTGCACGGCAATACATACGCTAATATAAAAGATCAGATACCGTGACGCATTCTACAAGTGACTTGAGATGTCGTGCACGAGATAGTGATATATAAGAGAGATAGTCAAAAACCTGGTGAGGTAAAGAATAGAAATTGCACTTACTCGGCGAACAGGCAAAATGGAGTAAGTTGACAAGCTTTATCAGCCTCGGCTCAAATGCGTTCTAATAGTGATCATAGTGGAAGATCGGAAAGGTATGGCTAACTATCGACTGAGAGTGTTAACAGTAGCTCAGAGTAATAACCTCACAGCACAACGGAATGCTTGCGCCAATCGGAAGAGTTAGTTATTATTACAACAGGAAAGTACGTTAGAATATTTCCTTACTTTAACGAAAGCATGTCGTGCGATATAATATATAGCTCCAAAAGAAGCTGAATACAACGAGGTATGGCAATGTTCGCTTGTACAAGAACATATGCAAACAACGGCAGAAAGAAAGGAAGAGCAACGCCTTCAAACTATGGGAGATCTGTTTCTTGTTAGACATACTAATAAATGAGGAAAGATTCTCTAATCGAGCAGATGTCAGCAAAACGCAATAAAAGTCGTAAACTCGTAAGGTCGCAGAAGTACGAAGAAGTAGAATCGTACGTGTAACTCGGAACGTATCATTTTTTTACAAATTTACGCAATACAGATGTGGTTCGAAGCACTGAGCCAATATCTAAAAAACTCAATCGAACCACAATACACGCTTGTGAAAAGAGGTTCTAGACTGTAAAAATGGCGAAATTAGACTAGTAGAAAACGTGTATGTACTCCAAGTAAACGATATGGTGAAACCAATACCATGTGTTATGGGAAAGCATTGAAACGATTGCTTATATCGGAAAGAAACTTTATAAATAGGTGGAGTGATGTAGTAAATTTTAATTGACATATAGCGCAGGAGCATTTACTCTTATGGACCTTACATGTTTAAGTTATTAGTTTCAGATTAAGTTGACAGTATTGTAAAACGCTTATGTGTGTAGAGGCGGTGTTAGAAAGTTAATACATCCGATATATAAAGATATAGTTCTGATCTTGTTTCTGTTCAACCCATGCTTGTTCTAATCTCGCCTTCACATCTTAACAGTTTGTGAGATTTAAAAATCTCTTCGCAAAGCACATCGTTCTAAATCCTAATTTAATTTACATGCAATGTTTTAATTTATTCTTATCTTTAAAGACTTGTGTCCAGCATGTCTTAAAATTTTGTTGATGCATTTTGTACATGAAACAGTAGCATATACGAATGTGCAGAATTGTGATCTACCTCAAATCTATCCACTTATTCATGTCTTCTCGGACAGCATGAAGCTCTTATAATCATTCATAGTAGGACAGAAAAGTTCATTGGCTAGCAATTTAGCTGGGTTATTTTTGCTAATTCTACGCATACGATATCACGTAGATGTACTAACAGAGAATGTTCAGCTCCTCAAAATATGCTCTCATCAGTAAATAATTTGATGCGATTGCAGATATAAGAGGTGATATTTCACAGATAGATTAGCTAACAATAGAGAAAAATCATTGTCAAAACGAGAATCAATACCCTAGCAGCCAGTGGCGTAGCAGCGGTCTGAGCTATGTACAATTATGTCCTGGCGCATGACTCATTCTATTTGCAATGAGATAACATTTTTCAAAATCTATATTTCTCTTCAAGTAAAAGAATAAAGGTTATCTCTTGATGAATACTCTAGGGCATCTTTATACTTTGGAGCCTAGTGTCATTCACGCAATGAATAGGAGCCCTCCGAAGGCGTCTCTTCTAAGTTGTTCGCGGCATGATAATACACAAGGTTCGACAATTTAAGGGTAAATGCATTGGCCTAGAAAACTATGAGCATGCAAAACCCTGTGTTTTAAGTCATGCCCATAACGCGGTTCCCTATGTTTGGATCCATGCTTCAACAATAGGTTGTTATAAGTTATGACTGCAAAGAGAACAACATGTGTAGTCTGCATTCGAAGAGGCATGACCATCATATAATTATGTTATAGAATCAGTACCTGTGTTTATTTATGAACGCGAATGCGAGGCATCGATGGGGCGCTGCTATCCTAGTTCACGAGATGGAGGTAATTCCTCTGTTAATGTAATGAAAGGAATAGCTATTCGGCCAAGGCAGCATACTCACTACTTAATGTGTCACATCACCATACACAAAAAAGTAAGCATTTTTTGGCAATGACAGGGTTTTCAGCCTTCGCGAGGTGTTGCACTATGTGGAGAAGTGACAGGCAACGAAGGCAATTATAGGCACATAAATCACGAGCTAGGATCATTATACTGCCAACAACACAAACTGCTCAGACCTTCCAGTAATCATTGTTACTAGCAGAACTATTTGCAGAGAATCCTTCTTGATTTAATGGACTGCAAATCTGTGATGTTCACGGAATGGATGGAGGAGATAGACGTTGTTATTTTCCAAAAACAGATTTGAGAAGCTACACTTTCCAACCATATTGGTAACTAGTTTCCCAGTATAACAATAGGCGCCCAGTAATGGATATTCGGTCGGGCCCAGTATCAGGGAATTTGGTCAATCAAAGATATTTTTTATTAAGACATGTCGCAATAGCCAAAGCCGTTTCGGTTCGTTATCGTCGCGATGATAGATAGAATTTATTTCAAGGTCACAGCGGCTTTCGGCAGTAGACAATTCAGCCATACACTTTCAGCACCGGCCATGTTGTAACACCGTATTGAAAGACATTCGCGTAGCCTCACTTAAAATAGTATATTCCATTTAAAACTATACAAAATATAAGTTTTAGTGTAGTTTAAAGTTTCAGTTTTTATTTTGGCTCTAGATACATTTTGGTGGACTAATGAGCTCCGAGTAAACGTGGGATCCTTTATGGCATAAAATATGAGGGCTCTGGTCTTTCAGCTACTAACATACGTGGGTCACAATAATGTTTGGATTAATACAGTTTGAAAAATATTGACTGAAACACACGCTTCGCACTCAGCGCCAATTGAAAATCGTAGTAAATGCACGTTGCGTTAGAACTTGTTAGTGTATACTTGGTTTCTGTGGGGTCCTGGTGTGTTAAGTTTTTTGTCATGCTTAGTTTATAAATGAGGCATTGACTGGGGATTTTTATGAACATACAAGAAGTAGAAGAAGAGGGTTTCGCTAATCTATAGCGATTGCAAATCAACCTTTGATTAATGCAGCATTCTGAATCAAGTCACATGTCACATTGCGTTTTTTTGCTTTTCAATAATTAATCTTGAGAATAATACCACCTCGGTTGTGGGATTCGCATCACATCATACGAGCTTACGCAGAGAGCAGGTCTTCATCCCCGGGGTCAGACATAGAGAATATCAGAGTAGCGCGGAACTCTATACACTTATTGAGCATAAATTTTCCTTTCTGACGATCTCATGACATTTAAACAAACGTTCATAAAAAATTAATAATTATAAGACTGTTTAAGTTTGTTTTAGTTTTGCTCTCGTACCAAGATTTGGTGCGATAATCGAGCCGATTTTATAAACCGAGTGGAGCCTTTAGCACGAAGAAAGTAGATATATGTAGTGCACTCCAGCATCATTAATACGAGTGCTTCAAATTGTTTCTAGCATACATTTTTGAAAATATCTATGAGAAACATGTTTAGCACGCGCCATTAAATCGGTGACTTGCGTTTAGAACTCATATTGGTTTTATTGTTTTGTGGCGGCTTCTGTGTTATATAGATAGTAGCGTAAAAAATTTCTGCGTTGTTTCTATACGAGATGAGGGGTTTTTGTGAACTAGCAGACTAAGAGAGAAAGAAGTGACACATCTAATTTTAAAGGAGACTGCACATTTTTGATGTCTTATTTTAAGGGCGGTATTTTCTTGCCGGGAACCGGCGTTTAACCAAGATATTCGTGCGGATCACAAATGTATGGTAAGAACAATACCCATTTATTTAGTATTATTTGGTCAGTCAAGATCATATTTTCATCTGCGACAATTGGTGATAACAGCAAGATAGTGCCTTCGACCGATTCTACTACTTTTAGCATTGCGTTCGATTGATTAACAACTTCATTTGTGGAGAAAATGGTGATGTTATCATTTTATGATTTTTTATGTCTTTGATTTGGTGTAATTGGGAAAGTAAGTGTTTGTGAAAATAACTTGTTGTTTGAAAGAATCCAATGAAAGTTTCGGCTTATGTTAAGCGTTAATTGGAGATTAAATATAACAAAATATGACAGTTTTTGGAATTTTGGTCATAATATTGATTTTGTTTTTATCATTATTTTAGTACTTGATAAAGGCAATATAGTTTTAACCTAGCATTTATTAATGTCAAATAGTTGCTCCAAGAGTCGAGGTGACCGGTTATGATGAGGTCGCTATCAAATTCTTTCTCTGCACATTCAAAATGGCGGATATGTGGATAATATTATGCTGAATCAGCAAAAATTAAAATAACTATAATATCTGAATGAGCAAAGATATCAACTTGAAATTTTCAGGTTATTTTGCTCTCAAAATGCTAAGTATCTGATAGGAGTATCAGGAATATTTGAGAGGGTGCATTACATGACAGTCCCTCATTGGCATGGAATGACCCTGTTACAATTATCAACATATCGCAGTCGGATTTATTTATTTTCAACTCTTTACCGTAGTTGTGATTAAGGAACAGGGAAATCATTTCGGCAGCCTCTTCGTAGCCCGTGCGATGCTAAAATTTCGATTAGAGTAATATCCTCTTTCAATACTAAATTCATATTTTCTGCATAAACGGACGGTAATTTTGTATTCCTAAACATTGCTAGCTTTTCTGCAATTGACCCATTTTTTAGTGAAGCTAGTAAGAATTTATTCAAACTTTTCAAATTAACGTCTACTGCAACTTTCTTTTCGCATGGGCTCTCAACTGGTTTCAAGCAAATGGCTTTTCTTTTCCCTTGTAAGGTTGCAGACTCTTTTTTCCTTTTAGAACCCTTACTCATAGCCATTTCCTTCCTCTTTTTATTCAGCGGGGCATGTTGTGATTCTGTTTCGCTTCCAACTGCAGTGCAATTTTCGCAAAACCACTTGTTCTGCCTTTTTATTACTGCTTGGACACATTCTACGTGAAACCATTCATTACAACTATCGCAAGCAATCATTGGGGAACCCCGTTCATAAAAATCCCCAGTCAATGCTCGTCATATAAACAAGGCAAGCAACATTAAACACCAGGAACCCCACAAAACAATAAAACAAATAAAGTCTAAACGCAAGTGCACCGATTTCAATTGGCCGGCGAAACAGTTTCAGTCAAGATTTTTTCAAAACTGTATCTTAGAAACAATTTGACCCCCGTAGTTGTCAGCTGAACGAGCGAGCCCTATATTCTTGCTAAAGGCTCCCACGTTACTCGGCTCGATAGTCGCACCAAAACTTGGTACGAGCAAAATAAAACGAAACTTAAACAGCTAAACTTATATTTTGTATGAGTTTTAAAGGCATAATCGGTCATACAAGAGGCAAAATTTATGCAAAAGTGTACAGAGGTCCGCGCTACTCTGAGAATTCTCTATGTCTGACCCGGGGGTGAAGGCCCCGCGCGTGTCTCCCACAACCGAGGTGTAGTTCTTGGGGAAGATAATTTTTGAACAAGCAAAAAACGCAATGTGACATGTGGACTTGATTTTCAGAATGCTGCATATAATCAAAAGGTTGATTTGCAACCTTGAGAACATAGCGAAACCCTCTTTCTTCTAACTTCTAGTTCATAAAAATCCCCAGTCAATGCTCGTCATATAAACAAGGCAAGCAACATTAAACACCAGGAACCCCACAAAACAATAAAACAAATAAAGTTTAAACGCAAGTGCACCGATTTCAATTGGCCGGCGAAACAGTTTCAGTCAAGATTTTTTCAAAACTGTATCTTAGAAACAATTTGACCCCCGTAGTTGTCAGCTGAACGAGCGAGCCCTATATTCTTGCTAAAGGCTCCCACGTTACTCGGCTCGATAGTCGCACCAAAACTTGGTACGAGCAAAATAAAACGAAACTTAAACAGCTAAACTTATATTTTGTATGAGTTTTAAAGGCATAATCGGTCATACAAGAGGCAAAATTTATGCAAAAGTGTACAGAGGTCCGCGCTACTCTGAGAATTCTCTATGTCTGACCCGGGGGTGAAGGCCCCGCGCGTGTCTCCCACAACCGAGGTGTAGTTCTTGGGGAAGATAATTTTTGAACAAGCAAAAAACGCAATGTGACATGTGGACTTGATTTTCAGAATGCTGCATATAATCAAAAGGTTGATTTGCAACCTTGAGAACATAGCGAAACCCTCTTTCTTCTAACTTCTAGTTCATAAAAATCCCCAGTCAATGCTCGTCATATAAACAAGGCAAGCAACATTAAACACCAGGAACCCCACAAAACAATAAAACAAATAAAATTTAAACGCAAGTGCACCGATTTCAATTGGCCGGCGAAACAGTTTCAGTCAAGATTTTTTCAAAACTGTATCCTAGAAACAATTTGACCCCCGTAGTTGTCAGCTGAACGAGCGAGCCCTATATTCTTGCTAAAGGCTCCCACGTTACTCGGCTCGATAGCCGCACCAAAACTTGGTACGAACAAAATAAAACGAAACTTAAACAGCTAAACTTATATTTTGTATGAGTTTTAAAGGTATAATCGGTCATACAAGAGGCAAAATTTATGCAAAAGTGTACAGAGGTCCGCGCTACTCTGAGAATCCTCTATGTCTGACCCGGGGGTGAAGGCCCCGCGCGTGTCTCCCACAACCGAGGTGTAGTTCTTGGGGAAGATAATTTTTGAACAAGCAAATAACGCAATGTGACATGTGGACTTGATTTTCAGAATGCTGCATATAATCAAAAGGTTGATTTGCAACCTTGAGAACATAGCGAAACCCTCTTTCTTCTAACTTCTAGTTCATAAAAATCCCCAGTCAATGCTCGTCATATAAACAAGGCAAGCAACATTAAACACCAGGAACCCCACAAAACAATAAAACAAATAAAGTCTAAACGCAAGTGCAACGATTTCAATTGGCCGGCGAAACAGTTTCAGTCAAGATTTTTTCAAAACTGTATCCTAGAAACAATTTGACCCCCGTAGTTGTCAGCTGAACGAGCGAGCCCTATATTCTTGCTAAAGGCTCCCACGTTACTCGGCTCGATAGTCGCACCAAAACTTGGTACGAGCAAAATAAAACGAAACTTAAACAGCTAAACTTATATTTTGTATGAGTTTTAAAGGTATAATATTTTAAAGGTGAGCTACGCGAATGTCTTTCAAGTACGGCTGTTACAACATGGCCGCTTGCTGAAAGTGTATGGCTGAATGTCTACTGGCCGAGAAGCCGCTGTGACTTGAAATAACTTCTATCTATCATCGCGACGATAACGAACCGAAACGGCTTTGGCGGCACTTAAGAACATAATCTTGATTGACAATCCCTATACTGGGGCTGGACCGTATACTGGGGCGCCTTATACTGGGGGAAACGTTACCAATATGGTTGACCAAACAAGGTCAAAATTTTTGATAGTCTGAGAAAATGTGATATGATAAAAGTCAATATCAATGTGATATAACAATTTCAAGCGTCTTACATTTTTTTCAGATAAAAGCTTGACCAGTATTTACTTGCCCAAAGAAATGGTAGATTCAACTACAATCATTTTAGATGATAACCAGGTTTCAAATTTTCAAGCCTTGCATAATGTTTTGTCATTGGAGAAGGTAAATATTAAATCTTTATTTGTTTTTGTCTGTGATTATGAAGATATAGATATTTTATGAAGATTGCTAGATGGTCTCAAAAGGAGGTGAATAATTATAATTATTTCCATAATTTTTTAGTTTCAAAGGAAAGTAGCTCAGTTGAAAATGTCTTTAGGTCTAAGTTAATGGTAATGAATCTAGGTTGCATTGCAACTGCTTATTGTTTTGGTTTCTGAGGAATAAATTATATAGTATATTTATTTAGATGTAAGGCAGGACAAACAACCTGATGTAGAAGCTTTTATGTGCTCACCATAAAAGAGCACAAAATATCTCAGCTTGGTTTTTGTATAATGACTGCCTGCTTTCATATCCTGGGCTTAATGGAGAATTCAAACTCATGGCTCACTTGAGTAATTCAGAGGCTCTAACAAACAGTGTAGCCACTTATCATGATCCTTCTTTGCATTCTTGAATTATTTCCATCTAGGTAGTGTAAGTGCATGTAGAAAAGACCTTAGTTAAGGACCTCGTTATTGTGATTCTTAGATTGTAAATGTGAATGGTGCTTAATGAGTTGAATTTTCTATTTCAAACAGCTTTCAGTTGCAAGGAACAATCTTGTGCAAATTGATCAGATAACCCATCTTTCAAATCTCCGAGTGCTTGACCTCAAAGAAAATAATATCATATCAGCAGAAGGTATGCAGGTTTTTACTTCATTTTCTAGCAACTTTATAAAGTTATAATAAATGGTTTAACCATAAATGGCTAAAATTTTTCAAAAATGAACAAAACCAGCTGATCTGACAAATCCTTAGAAATTTTATGAACAAGCCACAATTTGCAGAAGCCATTATTCTTGCATAGTTTTTGCTTTCTCACAATTTCTATGTCTGTTTGTTTGGCAAAAAAGTTGTCCTTTTAGGGAAGCAATCTTTGAAGCTCAATGGAGGAAGCCTCTCTTGATCAGCAAATTCATAAAATAAGCATCCAAAAGCTTCTTTTACTTTTTGCTCTTCTAACTGTCAAGGTGTTTATTTTCCTTATGTTAGGGGTAAAGGTATCCCTTCATTGTTTTTAGGAATGAAATCGGGACAGATGAACAAAAACTTTTTATGACAATAACTCTAAAATATCTTAAGAAATTATGGCTGCTCTATTTCATTAGAAAGGATACAAAGCAAAACACTTAAAAGCTATAGCCCATCAGCCAGTTTAGGTTTATCCCAATTTCATCAGCAGTATATCACGTCTAAATATTATTCACTATTTCAGGCCTGTCAAACCTCACACATTTGGAGTGGCTATGTCTTTCAGGAAATAAAATCACAGTAAGTGATGAAGCATTCCTTTGTTTATTTAGAGAGGAGCTTACAGGACATGTTATAGAAATTTAAGTCTGTTAGATATACTATAAATCTTGCTAGTTCAGCAATTATTCTTAGTTATTTTAATCATCTTTTGTGATACCACTGCTGCTTCTCAGCAAGGCACTTGGACTCAAAGACATGAAGTTTGTTTACTTTCTTAACTTTGAATTTAAGTTTAGTATATTAAAATTAGTGTGTCTGTATAGATAACTATTAATGGCAACTGATGTGAGTATGACAAGGGCCATGCCAAAGCAGATCCCAATTCATGGTCCCTGCAATATAACCAGGCCTTGCTCGAAAAGGTGCTTGATTGAGCGCGCTTGCCTAGAGCGCACCCAAAAAGCTTTGGAGAGCGATTTAGTGAACCTCTCAAAACGTAAAAACAATATTACAACGGAGCAAAATATAAATTTTTTGACATTTGTTGAATAAACTTGATCAAGCAAAAACAATCTTCCCAACAGACCGCAAAATTATGATTTTCGCAAGATTACCCCTTGGGAGAAAAATTCAGCAAATACAACATTGGGTTTTCGATTCCATTTTTAATCTAATAATCCTGTAATAACCACCAAGGACACAGGCCATCAAGTTTCTTCTCCAGCAGATTTACTTGACTTTGAGCAAGCGTTATTCTTCTGTTGAAGTATTATTTTCTGTTATTTCTAAATAACTTAAAATCACCTGTGCAAATCAGAGATCATATTTCCGTCCAAATTATTGCATTGCTTTAATGACTAGTAGATTCTAGTGTGTCTTATGGAATGGATAACATAAAAAAGGGAAACAAAGTTAAATGTTCGACTTAAAGCCATGGGTTTTGATGAAGCAATATGTGAAGCTCAACATAATAGTAGTGATACTGACTGTGACAAAAGCTCATCAAGCAATGACAACTTACATGTCTATTGTTTTATTTTATTTCTATATTTTTATTAACATAGTATTTGTTGCATGTTTTGTTTTTTTCATATTATGATGTTGGTATCACCATTGAATTTCTTATCTTACATACTTCCGAAGCTCTTGATATGAAGCTCACAATCTTCCAAAGCTCTCGAAGGGTGCTCTCAAGGACATTTCATTCCTAGAGGTACGAAATGGAGCACCTAGAGTTTCTGAGGGGCTCTTTTCACGGAGCACCTCCATTTTGCTTAGAGCAAGGCCTGATATAGCCGGAGGTTGTGGCCATTTCATAAAAGCAATTTTTCTTTCAGGATATCAGGAGTCTGAGCAAGAATACATCTTTGCATCATCTGGATCTTTCAAATAATGGGTAACAGTTTTTCTATTTTAAGAATATATAATCAGATTTTTACTGCAGAAGTTATGATGATAGCTGATCCAGCTTTGAAACTGTGCCACTTATTATCAGTGGCTAGATAGGAAAATCTGTTGGAGGGGCGGAAAATTTAGATTTTCCAACAAAAATCTGAAATGCATTTTAAACTTTTCACGAAACTGAACATAACACAACTATATTAGAAATCAAATAAAACAGATTGCCAATCTGATTCAAAACAATGAAAGAAATATTGTTATAGTCAGAATCAAAATCATTACTTTCAGAAAAAGACGACCAAGTGTAATTCGAACAAGATCAGAAATTTTTCTGACAAAATAGCAGATTCTCTTACAGGGAGTTTTTCGTCTGTGGGTTGTTGCATGGTGATGTGATAGATACCCCTTGGAAAAAAAGTTCATATTAAAATTGAGCCATCTAGTCAGACAGGCTTGTTTACCCATTTGACATCAAGTGGGACCTGGACACCCCCTCCCGCATTGAATCCTGGGTTCAGTGGTTGAACTAAAATTGTCATATGTTTAAGTTGATCTACCTTCTTTCAAGTAGTAGTTTTGCTATGCATCATTATCAACTTGTTCATATATATCAAACAGTATCAGACCCTGAAATAATATCATAAGCAATATAAAAAATATTAAACAATAACAGACCCTGCTTCCCTTGATATATATCTATGAATTGTGGGGTAATATTGCATTATAAGCATGATGAAGTTTTAGCTGTTCTTTGAAAAACAGCATTTCCTGAAACATAGACTTCCAGTGAATACTGTTGTGACAGGGATAGCTTACAGTGTAATCTATAGCTATAATTGTATTGTCTTTCTACAGCATCACAGAAATTAAGGATATCTCTTCTTTGATTCATTTAAAGGTTTGTTCAATTATTATTCTAAATTTTATGGTAAAGTGACGTTATCCATCTGGGTGTCCTGAAATATTTCTAAGGAAGAAACGCTTTTTTTATATTAGTTTGGGTTCTGGCTGGAGCCCTTCAACTACATCTATATTCTAACATTGCTCCACAAACTTAATGTTTTCAAAAAGTTTTAGTGGAAGAATAACTGTAAAACGTCACTGTCAAAGAAAGATAAATTTCAAATTCAAGACACGAAAAGAAAATCTAGAAACTGTTTGATTTTCATTTCCTGTTGTGCATGCAATAATACAGCAATACTTAAGACGTTTGTAAAGCTTTTTTGTAATATACCTCGTTTGTAATATTTTGTTATTTTTCTTTTCATAGACTTTGCTACTTGAAGGAAACAAGTTAAGCAGTTTAAAAGAGTAGGTAATTTTGTATGTTCTAGAAACGTAGG
>NW_027019601.1:0-12250 GCF_013076305.1 Rhopilema esculentum
GTCTAAAGTCCGATTTTAGGGCTAATATAAATGTCAATAAAATATAGACAGGTCAGTTTTTTGATGATATCTATGCTTGTTGACTCCCATTTGGAAGTGAGGGGGCCATAGAAAACGAAACAGGAGTACAAAATACTGTAAATTCCACGAAAAACTGATTTTTCGCAACTGAATGGAGTACTGTAGCATGATCACATAGGGAAATGGCTGTTTGTACTCACCAGGAATGTGGCTTTCTCAGACATGTGTAATGACTGATATGGAGATTTTCTTATAAATACAGCTTTATTGCTATGGATCAGAAAGGAAATGAGGCCCAAAAGCAAATCTTTATGAGAAGTACTGTAACACATGGTTTTGTGTCATAACCTAGGAATGTAACTTGTATGTACTTCACAGCCTTAAACGATAATTACCTGTTAACATTGAAGACCATTGAGAGTGTAAAAGTGTATAGGTTTGGATTTTCTTTCAAATGACCTAAAAACTGCAATTTCATTACTTACAAATTCATTATCATTTTCAATGTTCTGTGATTAAAGCAAGAGTAAACTATGAAAGTAGTTAGAATATATGGCAAACAGAAAAAGAAGATGAGCTGTTCATTGCACTCATTTAGTCATTGAAGATCAGATCCTTTGCCCTTCAACGATATCGCCAGCTTTACCTGAACTTTACGAAGGCCGTATCTGTCTTTGCAAACAAAACGCAAAAGGGGAAGAAAGTAAGCAAAAAGGCATCTCCTTAAAAAAGAAAACAGTGACGAAAGCAAGCGCCTAATAACAAGGGCCTATCAATGTTAATAAGGGGAAGAAGCAACTATTGAAACTTATATAAACTTTCATCATGCCGAACTCTGCAAAAAGCTCCAGCATTAAGAGAGGGTAAAGCTTTCCTGGTATAATAAGTACACAGTATTTTGTAGTAAGAAGTCGACTACCCTTACTTCTACAGCTGTCCACGATCCCACTAACGAAGTACTTGAAACAAGCGAAGAACAGTGTAAGCTGACTCTTTCCTGTGTGTTCATATATAACAAATCATGAACCGATCCGTTGCAATGAAGACTTTAATTGGAATGTATTGTTTCATTAACGAGAAAAGCAGACTAAGTTAAAAAGGGGTTAGAAGCCGAGTTCGGTGATAGTATCCCCTTCCTCGCTGTCTCGTGAAGCTCAGGAACTTAGAAGTATGAGGCACATATAAATACCACAGTTACCAGCCTTATGAAGAACAGGAAAGAGGAGATAGGCAATTTGCTTTGTTGTTGATTTGGGTGCCACCATTCGATCTACAGTTAGAATACCGGACACTTTCAGGAGGCTTGCAACGAAGTTGCTGAATGAATTACGGACACAATACAACTGTGTATATATTGCAT
The DNA here is from genome assembly GCF_013076305.1 of Rhopilema esculentum. Next base: position 1,382 of record NW_027019601.1, read on the forward strand.
TCGAACATGCCGATTGGTTCATCAAGAATGCAGACAACCATTTCTTCATCAAATCGCCAAACATAAAGATTCCTCCTAACTTCGTTGCGTTTCTGAGGAAAAGACAGAATAAAGAGCGGTTGCTTGAGTTGGTTAAAGAAGTATGGGTTCGTCAAGGCTGTCATTTAGGGAACAGAGTGATCAATTTTTCTCGCAAAGAGAAAAATATATATAGATATCGCTGCATAAATATCACTAGCTTAAGTTTGCTTCCTTCTACATCATGCTCTCCAACAAAACGAAGGTCGAGAAACGATTTGCGTTCTTGTTTTGGAGATATATAATATATTAACATCCTTGTTATCTTGCTTGCTAGGCAGGAACCTCATTTCTAAATATTTATTGATAGTGGGACAGGTAAAAATAGAAAAATCTTCGCTCTAGCTGCTTGTGAATTATCGGCCTATCAAAAAGAAGCCCCGCTTGGCTTGCATGCATTTAGTGGAAATGACTATATTTTGTTATTTTCATGTACGAAGAGTGTGTACATGAAGTGGGGCTGCTCGATGTCCGGGAACGCAGGTAGGTAGATGGATAGATAGGTGGGTATGTGGCTAGGTAAGTAGGTAGGTAGAAAGGGAGATAGGGAGGTAGGTAGGTAAGTAGATAGGGAGGAAGGTAGAAAGGGAGGTAGGTAGGTAGGTATTTTTTTGAAAGAGTTGGAAGCTTATGCAAGGCACAAAAGCATTCGTCACAACTTTCGCAAAGCTAGGGGCATCAAGTAATCCTATAAATTATGTAATTGGGGGTATTGAAAGGTTTACGTGTGCGTTGTTTGGAGAAAAGAGATTATCGTCTGTTCATGATATTCAACGGAAAAATTTTTGGAAAATTTTTTCAAGGGGTCAAAAATCACAGACTTCTCTTTGCAGCCACCATGCAAAAACAGCCTCTTAAGATACATCAAGCGTTGCAAATTACATTGCACATATGTGCAGACAAGCCTCTTAACCAATGATAGAGCAAGAAGGCTCAAGTACACCACGTGTGGAAAGGTGACTTTTCTAAGTCTGTTTAATGAATTTCTTTCGCAAAATCCAGAGGATGTTCGAAACTACTAGTGGAGGCTGACGATCTTGTAGAAGTGGAAGACTTAAGAAGAGGCATTGATAATATGTCTGAGGATAAGGATGAAGATGAATAATTTTTTGGGTAGACTTGATAATATTCAAATATATTGTAACAGTAATGTTTTCTTTTGGAAAAAATTTAATTTTTTACACCTCCCTTAAATTCTAAATATAGAAAAACACTTTCAAATATCAGCCAACAATCATAGATATAGTCAAATAACATATCTATCTTTATCTTATTGAAATTTATTGAGGAAACCAAATTTGTAGCAATTAACCCCAAAATTTGTCTTTAGACCTCCCATATCTCGGGAAAGCCCCCTTAAACCGCTGATCAACACCCAAATTCGAAATCTACGCAAAAAACTGAACCAGAATAGATTGGTCTCATAAATTCTCCGTTCGGGTGGTGGTGGTCCCCTTCCACCCTCTGGTCTATTAAGGTTTTCGGCTTACAAATACACTCGCAAAGCATTTGCAGGTCAGCTTGCAAAGAAGAATATGAGAGATCTCTGTTTGATGAAGAGAACAAACTGGCATATGCTACAAAATGTTTCTTAAAATGAGCTATGACCAAGGACATCGTCTTTCGTTGCTTTAACATCAGTTGCAACACCAATATTTCCAAACATTTACGCAGCCAACAGCATAGTTACTAATGGTTTTCAACATGACAGAAAAGGCGGCTCAAGACTCAGGCAAAGCAAGTCATATTACAACGTTTTTGGCAACAAAATAAAGGCCTGGTACTGTTTCATTGAATCTGCTCAAATCAAGGGCCAAAATTTGCCAGATTTTCTAGAAACCTACTTTTTCATCTCGTTTTCACAAACCTTTGTACATGACATGAGTAGCAAGGTCACGTGTTTTTCTGAACTGTCGGCCTACATGTAGTACCAACATTATACTTTCTCAAAATATAATACACTCAGATGATCTAAAGTCATTAACCAATCATTTCACCAATCAAACTATTTTAGGACTTTGAAAATAAGAATAAGACTTCTGGCTAGAAATATACAACTGAACATAGACTACTTGAGACATTCCCAGAAAGAATGTGTGTGCTGGTCTGGAATGTCTGTTGCCCTTACAAGATTTATATTCGGTACAATAAAATAACATCAAGGGATAGCAATCTTGATGGAAAATAATAATTATTAGAACAATACTTATAACCATTTGAAGCTATATATGATTATATTAGACAGACAATCGTCACAAGAAAACAAGGGTGTGTTAACATAGCGCGCTGGTACTAATCTAATATTAATCTAAATCAGTCAATTGTGAAATTAAGATAAAAGAATAGAGTTGAAAAGCAAAATACTTTGCATATACTAACATGTCAGTGTCCCAACAGTCATATCTCCAGTGTGAACCAGCTTCCCACCATACCATAAAACTAAGGCAATTGCTCCCTAAAATACAAGAAAAGAACGTTTGCCTGCTTGCCTAGTAGCAGAAGAAAACATAACGTTCTGAACATCATATCTTTTCATTTCATGATGTCGAAAATTCGGATGTTTCGAAATTCTTTCTATACTTTTTGTGTGATTTTTTGTATTATTGTCTCAAAATCTCATCAACTAGAACATTGTTTGACTGGCAAACTCCAAAAAGGAAAAAATAAAAGTGCTTTCGATCTTGATTATAAATTCAAGCATTTGTAGCCATAATTTGATATTCAGGAAGATTAGAGCTAATTTAGTGCTATTAAATAAGATAACGTTAATGTCCATTCTCAGTTTTATATTTTTGGGTAAGATTTACATATTTTTCAAAACTCTGCCAGAAAATTGAATTATCACAAATATTCTCAGTACATTAATAAGACTCAGTACATTAAAAAGCAAAAAATAATCATTTCAAATGACTGACTTAATCTCTTAAATAAAAAGCGAGACGTAAAATACCTGAGCAAAAATGGACATCAACGCATTCCAGAAGCCTAAAATAAAGATACAATTTTTAGCACAACAAAAACCTAAACAACAAGAATTAATTAACAGGTTCTCACGAGCATCAGGCAGAAAACTGCTCCAAAAAGAAACAAATCCAAATAAACTTGAATGTTTTCATAGGCCACCAAGAGCCAAGACGCTCGAGGGCCTAGCATGAGTTGAAACATTTGACGACAATTTCAACATTTTGTTTGGGAGGCAAGCGAGAGAAAATCCTCAAATGAGTGCGGCAACCCCCAAAAAAATTATCCTGGAAGGAAAGTCTTATTTCGTTTCGTTGACAAAAAACCAAAAAGGAACTCTTTTGAAGGGTGAAGGATTTATTTCTTTAACTTTTCAACTATGTGAGGGGTTAGCAGTTATTGATTGTCAAAAAACCAGAACCGATCAAAGGTACATTCTTCCACTTCTGTTTCTTTCGATATACTTCTTGATAAAAATTTTCTAATATCTGTTTATAATTACCGAATATTTCATACTTAATGTTTTATGAGTATCGGGTGAAAGATAACACTTTTGAGTGATTATGAACAGTCACATATAACAAAGTACACCGTAACCTGAAAGGGTGCTGATAAGATTTTTTAAAATTTCATATAAATATCATAGCGTAATAGATCTATCGTTTTTTTCAGAAATAGTTTGAAAAATCCAGTCAGCTCCTCATACAATTCAGCCATCTCTTAATTCACCCAATTCGCAGACAAATACTACATAGAAAAACCTGTATAACCAAGACTAATTTTACATTGACTCGTTTAAAACTTCAATGGCATACCATAGACCAAGGCAAGTTGAGATCCAACATGATAGCTGCTATCAATATCTTTATTGTACATCTTCGAAGCCTTTAGTTCTTGTGAAAACGACTTGACGGTTCGAATATTTCCAAGAGTTTCTTCAGCGGTTGTCGATGCATCAGCAAGTTTATCTTGGAACTTCTTCGTCATGTCTCTCATAAATCCACCTCAATAAAGACGGGTATTATACTAGACAGCAAGAAAAGAAGCTTAATCTGTTCCAAGTGATAAATAATTGACCTTATTTAAAGCTCAAAGGAAGTCATATCATACAAGGAAGGTTCACGCTGCAGAAAGAACACGTTAAGCAAATTAAGGAAATTACCTTACTCAAAAATGATATTCAAGATCGTAGACTTGAAAAAGGAAATACATTGCAAACTTGAAAGATCGACAGAAAAATCGTTTAAAGATTAATGCATATTTATCTATCTATCGAATGTTAATGTACATTAACCTGCATGTGTATGTATTGCGTACAAGTTTAGTCCAGTAAAAAACAAAAGTGAACTTTTTAAAAATGGTTAGACTTAGACTAAAAAGCGCTCTGATCCAATTAGTCACGTAATCGTATCCTTGGGTTGGTAATTTCTCAGCAAAGATATTGGCAAAACAATTGTTATATTATGATAATTTAATCTTCTACGAACAGAGAGTTACTGAGAACTAAACTTTTATAATTTCTAGTGAAATTGAAGTTATGCTACCGACTATCTTTAGCCTAACTTTGCAAGTGAATGTCATGTACATCATTGTGGGTTAGCATTTTTGAACTAATTTTTTTCTTACATTAACACAATCAAAACATAAATCCAGAATCAGCTTCTGCTAAGCTAGGATTTGGCACCTGGTTTTGAAATAAAATATAGACAGGTTCAGTTTTTTGATGAATATCTATGCTTGTTGACTCCCATTTGGAAGTGAGGGGGCATAGAAAACGAAACAGGAGTACAAAATACTGTAAATTCCAAGAAAACTGATTTTTTCGGCAACTGAATGGAGTACTGTAGCATGACACATAGGGAAATGGCTGTTTGTAACTCACCAGGGAATGTGGCCTTCTCAGACATTGTGTAATGACTGATATGGAGATTTTCTTATAAATATACAGCTTTATTGCTCTGGATCAGAAAGTGAAATGAGGCCCAAAAGCAAATCTTTATGAGAAAGTACTGTAACACATGTTTTGTGTCATAACCTAGGAATGTAACTTGTATGTACTTCAACACCTTAAACGTGATAAATTACCTGTTATTGAAGACCATTGAGAGTGTAAAAGTGTATAGGTTTGGATTTCTTTAAATGACCTAAAAACTAGCAATTTCATTACTTTACAAATTCATTATCATTTCAATGTTCTGTGATTTAAAGCATGAGTAAACTATGAAAGTAGTTAGAATATATGGCAAACAGAAAAAGAAGATGGAGCTTGTTCATTGCACTCATTTAGTCTGAAGATCAGATCCTTTGGGCCCTTCAACGATAAATCGACAGCTTTACTGAACTTTACGAAGGCGTATCTGTCTTTGCAAACAAAACGGCAAAAGGGGAAGAAAGTAAGCAAAAAGGCATCCCTTAAAAAAAGAAACAGTGACGAAAGCAAGCGCCTAATAAAAGGGCCTTCATGTTATAAGGGGAAGAAGCAACTATTGAAACTTATATAGAACTTTCATCAATAGCGAACTCTGGCAAAAAGCTCCAGCATTTAAGAGAGGGTAAAGCTTTCCTGGTATATAAGTACACAGTAATTTTGTAGTAAAGATCCCGATCTACCCTTACTTCTACAGCTGTCCACGATCCCACTAAACGAAGTACTTGAAACAAGCGAAGAAACAGTGTAAGGCTGACTCTTCCTGTGTGTTCATATATACAAATCATGAAACCGATCCGTTGCAATGAAGACTTATTGAATGTTATGTTTCATTAACGAGAAAAGCAGACTAAGTTAAAAAGGGGTTAAGAAGCCGAGTTCGTGATAGTATCCCCTTCCTCGCTGTTCCGTGAAGCTCAGGAAATTAGAAGTAATGAGGCACATATAAATACCACAGTTACCAGCCTTATGAAGAACAGGAAAGAAGGAGATAGGCAATTTGCTTTGTTGTTGATTATTGGGTGCCACCATTCGATCTACAGTTAGAATACCGGACACTTTCAGGAGGCTTGCAACGAGTTGCTGAAATGAATTACGGACACAATACAACTGTGTAATATATTCGCATCGAACATGCCGATTGTTCATCAAAGGAATGCAGACACCATTTCCTTCATCAAAATCGCAAACATAAAGATTCTCCTAAACTTTCGTTGCGTTCTGAGGAAAAGACATGAATAAAGAGCGGTTGCTTGAGTTGGGTTTAAAGAAGTATGGGTTCGTCAAGGCTGTCATTTAGGAACAGAGTGAATCAATTTTTCCGCAAAGAGAAAAAAATATATATAGATAATCGCTGCAATAATATCACTAGCTTAAAGTTTGCTTCCTTCTAACATCATGCTCTCCACAAAACGAAGGTCGAGAAACGATTTGCGTTTCTTGTTTTGGAGATATATAATATATTAATCATCCTTGTTATCTTGCTTGCTAGGCAAAGGAACCTCATTTCTAAAATATTTATTGATGTGGAACAGGTAAAAATAGAAAAATCTTCGCTCTAGCTGTTGTGAAATATCGGCCTATCAAAAAGAAGCACCCGCTTTGGCTTGCAGCATTTAGTGGAAATGACTATATTTTGTTATTTCCCATGTCGAAAGTGTGTACATGAAGTGGGCTGCTCGATGTCCGGGAACGCAGGTAAGGTAGATGGATAGATGGTGGGTATGTGGCTAGGTAAGTAGGTAGGTAGAAGGGAGAATAGGGAGGTAAGGTAGGTAAGTAGATAGGGAGGAAGGTAGAAAAGGGAGGTAGGTAGGTAGGTATTTTTTTTTGTAAAGGTTGGAAGGCTTATGCAAGGCACAAAAGCATTCGTCACAACTTCGCAAAGCTAGGGGCAAATCAAAGTAATCCTATAAATTATGTAATTGGGGGTATTTGGAAAGGTTTACGTGGTGCGTTGTTTGAGAAAAGAGATTATCGTCTGTTCATGATATTCAACGGAAAATTTTTGGAAAATTTTTTCAAGGGTCCAAAAATCACGACTTTCTCTTGGCAGCCACCATGCAAAAACAGCCTTAAGATACATCAAGCGTTGCAATTTACATTGCACATATTGGCTAGAACAAGCCTTTAACCAATGATAGAGGCAAGAAGGCTCAAGTACACCACGTGTGGAAAGGTGACTTTTCTAAGTCTGTTTAATGAATTCTTTCGCAAAATCCAGAGGATGTTCGAAACTACTTAGTGGAGGCTGCGATCTTGTAGAGTGGAAGACTTAAGAGAGGCAATTGATATATGTCGAGGATTAAGGATGAAGAATGAATAATTTTTGGGTAGACTTGATAATATTTCATATATTGTAAACAGTAATGTTTTTTCTTTTGGAAAAAAATTTAATTTTTAACACCTCCCTTAAATTCTAAATATAGAAAAACACTTTCAAAATAATCAGCCAACAATCATAGAATAGTAAATAACATATCTATCTTTATCTTATGAAATTTAATATTGAGGAAACCAAATTTGGTAGCAATTAACGCCCAAAATTTGTCTTTAGACCTGCCATATCTCCGGGAAAGCCGCCCCTTAAACTCCGCTGATCACACACCCAATTCGAAATCACGCAAAAAACTGAACCAAGAATAGAATTGGTCTCATAAATTCTCCGTCGGGTGGTGGTGGTCCCCTTCCACCCTCTGGTCTAATTAAGGTTTTCGGCTTACAAATACACTCGCAAAGCATTTGCGGTCAGCTTGCAAAGAAGAAATATGAGAGATCTCTGTTTGATGAGAGACAAACTGGCAATATGCTCAAAATGTTTCTTAAAATGAGCTATGACCAAGGACATCGTCTTTCGTTTTGCCTTTAACATCAGTTGCAACAGACCAATATTTCCAACATTTACGCAGCCAACAGCATAGTTACTATGGTTTTCAACAATGACAGAAAAGGCGGCTCAAGACTCAGGCAAGCAAGTCATATTACACGTTTTTGGCACAAAATAAAGCCTGGTACTGTTTCATTGAATCTGCTCAAATCAAAGGGCCAAAATTTGCAGATTTTTCTAGAAACCTACTTTTTCATCTCGTTTTCCACAAACCTTTGTTACATGACATGAGTAGCAAGGTCACGTGTTTTTCTGAACTGGTCGGCCTACATGTAGTACCAACCTATATCCTTTCTCAAAAAATATAATACACTCGATGATCTTAAGTCATTACGCAAACATGTTCACAATCAAACTATTTTAGGAACCTTTGAAAAATAAGAAATAAGACTTCTGGCTAGAAATACAACTGAATAGACTACTTGAGACATTCCAAAAAGAATGTGTGTTGCGTGTCTGGAATGTCTGTTGCCCTTACAAGATTTATATTGGTAACAATAAATAACATCAAGGGATGCATCTTGATGGAAAATAATAATTATTAAGAACAATACTTATACCATTGAGCTATATATGATTATATTAGACAGACAATCGTCACAAGAAAACAAGGGTGTGTTTAACATAGCGCGCTGGTACTAATCTAATATTAATCTACTCAGTCAATTGTGAAATTAAGATAAAAGAATAGAGTTGAAAAAGACAAAATACTTTGCATATAACTAACATGTCAGTGTCCCAACAGTCATAATCTCCAGTGTGAACCAGGCTTCCGCACCATACCATAAAACTAAGCAATTGCTCCCTAAATACAAGAAAAGAACGTTTGTCCTGCTTGCCCTAGTAAGCAGAGAGAAACATAACGTTCTGAACATCATATCTTTTCATTTCATGATGTCGAAAATTCGGATGTTTTGAAATTCTTTCTATACTTTTTGTGTGATTTTTTGTATTATGTCTCAAAAGGTCTCATCACTAGAACATTGTTTGACTGGCCAAACTCCAAAAGGAAAAAAATAAAAGTGCTTTCGATCTTGGATTATAAATTCAAGCATTTGTAGCCATAATTTGATAAATTCAGGAAAGATTAGAGCCTATTAGTGCTATTAAATAAGATAACGTTTAAATGTCCATTCTCAGTTTTAAATATTTTTTGGGTAAGATTTACATATTTTTCAAAAACTTTCTGCCAGAAAATTGAATTATCACAAATATTCTCAGTTACATTAATAAGAGCTCAGTAATTAAAAAGCAAAAAATAAATCATTTCAAATGACTGACTTAATCTCTTAAATAAAAAGCGAGACGTAAAATACCTGAGCAAAAATGGACATCAACCGCATTCCAGAAGCGCTAAAATAAAGATACATTTTTAGCAAGAACAAAACCTAAACAACAAGAATTAATTAACAGGTTCTCACGAGCAAATCAGGCAGAAAAACCTGCTCCTAAAAAGAAAACAAATCCAAAATAAATTGAAATGTTTTCATAGGCCTACCAAAGAGCCAAGAACGCCCTCGAGGCCTAGCATGAGTTGAAAACATTGACGACAATTTTCAACATATTTGTTTGGAGGCAGCGAGAGAAAAATCCTCAAATGAGTGCGGCCAAACGCCCCAAAAAATTATCCCTGGAAGGAAAGTTCTTATTTCGTTTCGTTGACAAAAAACCAAGAAAGGAACTCCTTTTGAAAGGGTGATGGGATTTATTTCTTTAACTTTTCAACAGTGAGGGGGTTAGCAGTTATTGATGTCAAAAAAACCAGAACCGAATTTCAAAGGTACATCTTCCACTTCGTTTCTTTTCGATATATTTCTTTGATAAATTTCTAATATCTGTTTAATAATTACCGAATATTTTCATACTTAATGTTTTATTGAGATATCGGGTGAAAGATAACACTTTTGAGTGATTATGAACAAAGTCACATATAACAAGTACAACCGTAACCTGAAGGGTGCTGATAAGAATTTTTTAAAATTTCATATAAATATCATAGCGTAAATAGATTCTTATCGTTTTTTCAGAAATAGTTGAAAATCCAGTTTCAGCTCCTCAATACAATTCAGCCATCTCTTAATTCACGAGGCCAATTCGCAGACAATAACTACATAGAAAAACCTGTATAACAAGACTAATTTACATGGGGACATCGTTTAAAACTTCAATGGCATACCATAAGACCAAGGCAGTTGAGATCCAACATGATAGCTGCTAATCAATATCTTTATTGTACATCTTCGAGCCTTTAGTTCTTGTGCAAAACGACTTGACGGTTCGAAAATATTTCAAGAGTTTCTTCAGCGGTTTCTCGATGCATCAAGCAAGTTTTATCTTGGAACTTCTTCGTCAATGTCTCTCATAAAATCACCTCAAAGACGGGTATTATACTAGACAGCAAGAAAAGAAGCTTAATCTGTTCCAAGGATAAAATAATTGACCTTATTTAAAGCTCAAAGGAAGTCATATCATACAAGGAAGGTTCACCCGCTGCGAAAGAACACGTTAAGCAAATTAAGGAAAATACCTTACTCAAAAATGATATTCAAGAATCCCCGTAAGACTTGAAAAGGAAATACATTGCAAACTTGACAGATCGACAGAAAAATCGTTATAAGATTAATGCATATTTTATCTATCTATCGAATGTTTAATGTACATTACGCCTGCATGTGTATGTATTGCGTACAGTTAGTCCAGTAAAAAAACAAAAGTGAACTTTTTAAAAATGGTTTAGACTAGACTAAAAGCGCTCTGATCCAATTAGTCCCGTAATCGTATCCTTGGGTTGGTAAATTTCTCATGCAAAGATATTGGCAAAAAACAATTGTTATATTATGATAATTTAATCTTCTACGAACAGAAGAGTTACTGAGAACTAAACTTTTATAATTTCTAGTTGAAATTGAAGTTATGCTACCGACTATCGCTTAGCCTACTTTGCAAAGTGAATGTCATGTAACATCAATTGTGGGTTAGCATTTTTGAACTAATCTTTTTTCTTACATTAACACAA
>NW_027019602.1:0-12216 GCF_013076305.1 Rhopilema esculentum
GGCGAAATTTATGGGACCAAGTGCTTTTGGTCAATTCGAGGGTGCTGATTTCGAAAATCGATGTTATACGGGGAATTTAGGGGGCCATCAGCCTCTTTTTCGTGTTCTAAGTCTCGTTTTCGTGTCTTTCATGGAAACAAGCGATAAAACAGTTTATCGATTTTCGAAATCAGCACCCTCGAATTGACCAAAAGCACTAGGTTCCATGAATTTCGCTTTCGGGGGACCATTCCCCTATTCTCCGCCTGGTCTAGTTCTGTTAACTCTGTTAAAGGTTTAGCAATGCTTGCAAATTTTTTGTTAAATCTTCCATAGTATGAGGCTAGCCCCAGAAAAGCGCGAACTTCAGTTTTGCTTTAGTTAGGAAATTTTGCAACAGCATCAATTTTCCTTGGATCAGGCTTTAATCCATCACCACTGATAAGATAACCCAGGTATTAACCTCCAATTTGGCCCAATGACATTTTGATGGCTTTAAGATTAAACCCGCCCGATTCAATCCGTCAAGTACCACTTGCAAGCGCTCTAGGTGCTCATGAAATGTTTTTCAAAAATGATGACGTTATCTAAATAAACCAGACAATGGCTCCAATGTAATCCTATCAATACAAAGTCCGTCAATGGTTGAAAAGTTGTTGGGGCATTTGTTATGCCAACGGACATTAAATTTCTAATGCCCTTTAATGGTTGTAAATACAGTAATTTCCTTAGATGCATTAGCTAGTGCCACCTGCCAATAACCACTTTGTTGTAAAATATTTAGCCCCACCTAATGCAGTCAACGTGTCATCTATGCATGGTAAGGGATAAGGGTCCTATTTTGTGACAGAGTTCACCTTTATGTAATCAATGCAAAAGCAGGTGGAACCGTCAGGTTTTGAAAACAACTGGAGACAACCAGGGGCGTTTTGAAAATTGATGCTGTTGTAAGATGGCCTAATTATTTCCTTTACGAGTAGTTTCTCCACTTCCTTGTCAATCAGACCCTGTTTTGCCAATGGAACTATGTAGGGTGGCTGCCTAATTGGTGTTGCGTCACCAATGTTGATTTTATGCTTAACAATTTCAGCCTGTCTCAAATCAGGACATTTGACGATTTTAAGTTCTCTAAGAAGAGCTAGGAAGCGATCCTTTTTTTAAATGACTAATTTTAAGGTCTTCTTCTGAGAAAATATCATTAGAAACGTTCGTGTCAGTGTTCAACTCCTCTGTTGGAGCATCGTCTACACGAGGCACTTTTTCTTCGATAAATGGGACAATTTCCACGATTTCCTTATTTTTTGGTAAAAATACAGGATAGTCTGTTAAGTTTGTTACTTGCAGCATTACTTTGTCATTACGTGACCTAACTTTAGTTAAAACTCGTGCAATAAACAGTTTATTGTCCTTAGCAAACCCACCTTCAACAAATAAGTCATTATTTTCAATATTATCAAGTAGTTTAGTTTGAATGGCTACAGTTGCCTTCACTGAAATTGGAACGTCAGATACAGTAGAATCGATAAACTCTTATTTGGGCAAAAAAACCTTAACAACAAGATCTGGCATAGTTATTGACAATATTCCAAAATCAATGGCAGCTTTGTTAGCAACAAAGAGTCTTTGCAGAGTCAAACACTGTGTTTGAAAACATGATCGTTAAATTGAATAGAAAATTCTGCTTACCCAACTCGATAAAGGCGTCCCAGTAGCAGCAAACAAATCAACATTATCATAAATCAAAATAGACTTTTTTGCAATTTCATTGTAGATTGTTTTGACATTAATAAAATATCTTCACCATTGTCAATCAACAAAAGAGCACTAATATCATTTACAAAGCCAGCAACATAACCTTGTTGCTTGACTGAGCATCTATTGGAAATAATGTTTATTACTTTCGCTTCTGTTTGTTCCAAATTGGCTCCCATATCTAGTTGATCGTGACTAACCTCTGAATTCTTAGGTACTCAGGGCTGACTGCATTTGTTTTGAAAATGTCCCCATTTTCCACAGTTCCAGCACTGAATGTTATTTCTACGAAATTTTGAGGGCTGAGAATTTTCTTCCCATGTACCAGTAATTTTGGGCCAAGATTCTGAGCCTGGATTCTGGGGAGTCTTGCAGTATTCTGAGCTGAAGAGCAATTATGCGTTGTTGGTCTTGCATTATTCTTCTCATGCCTTCTAGCAACTCTGAAAAGTCACTGTTAGTGGAGCAGGGTTCTTCGGCATTTTTTGAATCGATGGCAAGAACTTTGCTTTTGCCCTTTTACGCAATTATGTGTGAGCTTTCTGATATCCCATATCAAGAAGCTCCGTATGCCAGGGCGAAATATTAGCCTTTACTGATTTATGTGTATTTATTGTTGTGTATTCTCGGCGTATTGCAGTGTTTCTTATTTGCTACATTTTTATAGACTTTTCGCCACAAGAACTCCTTGGAGCCCATCGAGCAGCCTGCTACAGTGACCCTTTCTTCATTCACACATTGTTTCGAAAGTTGGCTTTAAACCTTTGACAAAATATTCGAGAGACTTTTCCCTTGAGAATTCGGGAGATTTTGTGCTCCATCCCCATTGCACTAAATTACAGATATCTTCATAAAAATCTGCCACGGATTCATGAGATTTTTTGTATCTTTCACCCACCAGATTTCTTTATTGTAGCCTTTGCAAAGGTGAATGACCCTCAATTTCCTTCTTTAAAAGATTAGCATCATTCTTTATTCAAGCGACAAAATACGATAAAATTGACTTTCTCAACCCAAAAGATAAAGTAGAAGCATTACCTGTTCCTCATCATGGGTCCAGCCATTTGCAGCAGTAGCTCGATTCCAGCTGTCAAGCCACTAGGATAGGAATCTGATTATTGTTCTGTGACAACAATAGGATTCAGTGACAGATTTTGTTGAGTTTTATAAGGATTCTCAGCTGGAAATGCGAGTTTTATGAGAATTTTCAGCCACTGCAATATCAAGCCTCAAGTCAAGCAGGTGAGACAGTGTTTTTTATTTGTTTTAAACAATTTATAATTTTTTTTCATGATGGAATTGGGCCTTCGTTGCTTATAATCACATCCCCATGATTCTGTTCGCATGTGTTTCGCCTGCTGCTTCTACTGGTGAGTCACCCTTCTACTTCCAGTATGGTTGTGAGCTTCATTTGCCTGTAGATGCTGCATTGATATTGCCTTCCGCTCATCTTTCATCATCTGTCGCTGAGCATAGTGCAGGCATACTTACAAATTTGAAGAATGCACAGTGTATGGTTTCTCCTAAAACGCAGTTGGCTCAACAGAAAATGAAAGAATATTACGATATAAATTGTCAACCAGCTGTTTACGATATCTGAGACAAAGTAGAGGTGTTTACACCGAAAAGCAAGTATCAAAAAAATCATTGCATAATTATCACGGTGCGTACCCTATTGTCGCAAAGGTTTCTCCAGTTCACCTTCGTTTTCAAACTCTAGATAACCGTCCAGTATCTGTTCCAGTTCATGCAAATAGACTAAAGCTATATTGCGATCCGAATTATCGTCCAATCAAGCCACCGAACGATTTTGACAATTTTAGCGATCTCACTGACAATGATTTGACTTCCGATAGTTTTGATAATGGTCTGATACCAGAAGAAACGTCTACGTTGCTGTTAAGAACTACCTTGCTCTCCCAAACCAGGAGGTTTGAACTTAAAGGGCTTATTAAACCAAATTTTCGATAGCTTTTTTATTAGCTACTCTCATAGATTGAAGGTTCTTGCTCTAAATAAAAAAAAACAGAATTTCCTTGTCAATTCTTTTTATTGCGTGTGAAAAACGACACATTACGCATATTCATTGCAAAATCGGAAGTCCTCTTGTGATGTCACAGTGATGAGTCATGATATATGAAAGAATAAGTCACGCATTCATTCATGGCTATAGTAGTAGAAGTAGCATGACAAATTCGATGCGCTCTTCAGGTTATGGTCGAACCTGCATTGCTGGAACATTTGATGGGACCAGTTGCAAGAATACACAGTTTACAGAGGGTATCGCGCTCCATTATTTTCCCGATAGAACTGTAGACAGAACAAGACATCAGCAATGGATGAGATTTGTTTGCCGGCACAGACACAGTTTCAAACCATCAAAATACTCTGCCTTGTGTTCAATTCATTTCGAAGACACGTGTTACACGATGAGAAGGGGTTTAGCCAAAGAGCTCAGAATAAGTGTGTCAGATTTAGAAAGAAGAATAGCCTTTATTTTCTCAAAAAGCAACACACTTTATTGTCTTCAATCCACCAGATTTTACGAACGACACTTGACAAAATGGAGCAACAAGATGAAAGTACTGACGATGAAGTTGCAGCTGACATGGGTGCCAATATTTTATTAACATTAAATATTATATACATTTCTGTATCTGTATTTCCAGAAATTTATTTTAATTTACAGAATTTTCCTTTTATTTGCAGTCAAATCAAGCTGGAAGCAGTAATGCCATCGAACTGAGTGCTGCTAAATTGTGCTTTCAGTATCTCAATGATTGTGGTTTGCATGTCTCAAATTTTGTAAGTGACCGGCACAGAGGCATTGCAAAGTGGATTAGGGAGAAACAGGCACAAAGCATTTCCACGATCTCTGGAATATGGTCAAAGGAGTTTCAAAAAAGGTTCTACAAGCCATTAAGGAGAAAGGAAATGAAAATCTTCAGGGTTGCCTGAAAGGTATACGGAGTCATCTATACTGGTGCGCTGTGTCAACAAAGAAATGCACAACAGCGTGTGTCAAGCAGTGTCAACACAGAAATGTGTTATTGCCAAATGGAAGTCGTTGATGCGACACATTTCAAATAAACATACTGACCACCCCGATCAGCTTTTTGACAAATGCACTCATGGTCAACTCCAGCGACGAGAGTGGCTCAAGACAGATACCCTTGCAGTATCGATACCCTCTGAAGCTTATATATTATGCTTATTCTTTATATTCACATTCACACAAATGTATATTATGGTGAACATGATTGGTGCTTTTGCTGTCATAAACTGGGGTGCGATCTCAACCAAGTGCATTATTTATATATATATTGAGATTTTTCTTTTCCCACTAAGGTTATATTCAGGGTTCTGGGAAGATTTCAACATTTTCCTTATTCCCAATATAGTTTCATTTGTGTCCCCCTGTTTCAAATTTGATTGATTGTAAAGGTTGGAACATAATAATGAATGAATCTTACTATACTGTATTCACTTGTTGCTGCCGTATCTTCTTGTCCTAAAGGCACATTTTGTTAATTATCCAAATTCAATTAGTAAATAAATTGTAATACCCAGTTATTATTATTCTAAAGGATCTGCAGCACATGAAAGGTTACACACCATACTTATGAATGCAAATCTATTAAACGATATAAAGATGGCCTCGTCAGATGCTCAAACAAGTTGTTTGGAGAGCTTTCACTCAACTTAAATCATTGGCATCCCAAAATGACTCACTTTTCATGGCTCGGTACTTTCTGTAGGTAAGTAGAATAACAAATTGCTTAGCATAATCTTTAAGCTGAATTCACACTGGACGCGTCACGGCGCGGCGCGTCACTGAGCGTCATCGAGCCTCGCGTCATGTACTTCTTCATGCTATTCACACACGATGCGTCATCAAGCGGCGTGTTTTCTGTTTTCCCATGCTGTTCACAGCAAACTTGCAAAATTCTTCACAAGTTGTACTGTTTTCCTTGCATTGCAAAGTCAAGCTGGACATTTAAGTTTGCTACAGAAACGGATCAAACAGTAATCTGAAGCTAATATATCAAAAACAGCATTTTGGCCAAAAAATGAGGTATTCTAAGTCTCGTGCAGTTTCTTTAACATTTCGGTTCGAGAGGTTGGCCAATGTTTTGACAGGAAGACGATTCTCTTCAAGCATTCATTATAGAACCGAAATTTTTATTGATATTAAAGATTTGGAAGGTCTACTACAATTAGCAAAATGTTTGGCTTTACAGATTTATGGGGTTTCCCTTCCTGCCAAAATTCGAGGGAAAATTAAACAGCTTATTTTTATCAACACTCCCCAAAATTTCCATGAATTAAATTCCTCGGAAGTACATCTTTGGGAGGTATTGAAAGCTAAACGGAGAGTGATTGAAATATTTTTTTACCAAAACGGAACATACAATGACTCAACATCATTGTTGAATTGAACATCAACGTGGCAACTTTATAGACAAAGACACTAAACACGAATAATACTGTTACTTATCACAAACTGATAAATGTGATTTGTTTTTGTTACTTTCAGAATTTAGCCCCCCCCCCCCCCGATGCTTTAATCAGAGAGACTCATCAAAATATACTTCACCGTACAAGCAATACAGTTTTATAATGGCCTATTTCAGAAGCTCCTTGTTTACGTTTCTGGCTGTCATGTCGTCTGGCTCCTTGTTTATTCTCCAGGTTTTCTATTGTTCTGAAGCGTCACCGAGCGTCAAAGTTAAATTTATTTAACTTTGAATTTCGTTGACGCGTGGCTGAAAAAACGCGCTGCGTGCGCATAGCTGCCGAAAATGCTAACCATATTTGGTCAGCGTCATGACGCGTCCAGTGTGAATTCAGCTTTAGGCATACTAAGGAAATCAGATCAAATTAACTTTGGGTATATACAAGATGATTCATTATGTAGTTTTGTTTGTATCCCAAAGTTCCTGAATTTATCAATTGTTTATGTAAGGGCATATTGCATTGTAGTGAAACTTATCATCCTTTATCATCCTTTATCTATCACATGATTTATCTTTTGTTCAAGGAGGCATATTTTGGCAATACTCTATTTCAACGAGAACCTTCGCCGTGAGAAAAAAAACCAAAGATGGAGCAACATATACAAGTGTAACATATCCAAAATATAAATTTGGTGAAGAATTAGTTCGAGAAATTGCAGTTCCTCCAACATATGGTAATTATAGTCATTATAAAGGTGTCTTTGAAAAAGATATTGTCACTGAATTGTAGAATTAACATCGCAAAGATTCTTTGAGCACGAGGAGTATGTCTATTCAGTAACAAAGTTATAATAATTTGTCTTTATGGTAGTTTATGTTGGAGAAATCAAAGATGTGTTGTTTTCGACCAGTGAAAAGGACAAAAGTGAAGCTCTTGCTTCATACCTCGATCATCAGGCCCAGCCATTGACCACACAGTTTGGGGAAAGACTGTCCAAAAGAGATACAATGGAGCAACAAATGCAAAGACGGACAACTACTACCCAACTGTATCCACAAAGTAAGTGGAGTAAGATTAATTGATTTGATTTTCTAAAGTGAACAACATAATAATGTTTATAAATACTAAAGGAGGTATGCCAGAATTTTGATAAAATTCAACTTAAATGCCAAAAAGATGGTTGGTATATCCTGTGTGACAAAATCTATTTACTTGTTTAAAAACAACACAATCTTGAAAGCAAATATTTTTTGTAGATCAAGATGTTTTTTGTTTATAGAGCCAATTTAAAAATATTTTTGTAAGGGCCTTGACAATTTGATGCACTTTGCCAATTCTTCATAGTTCACAAAGAGACAAATTTGGAAAAGTCTCTAGCTGTTGCTGCTGCTAAAACCCAGGCCAGAAAAGGTAGACAGTGCCGTAAATGTCAATGAAAGGTCATCCAAGAGGACATTGCAACACTACAGAGATTAATGAGGATTAATTAGAGTAGTTACTCTAAGGTGCCTTATATGCCCCCTTATTTTTATTTTTTATTTTTATTCTGATATGATGGTATGCACAGGCAGGCATTGGCCTTGTGTTGTCCCATCCAAGAAAACCAAAAATGTAGCGTATCACCCATCTATTAGCAAAAGCTCTAAAATAAATAAATAAAAGAAGCATATAAGATGAAGTTGCCCATGATTTTTAATTATAAGGGTATTGCCCAACAAACATGAATAAATGTTGGATGTAGGCAATCAATCTACCACATGTTTACATACAGTACATCACTATTGTCAACATTACTTTCTAGTTTTTGTTACATTTGAGTCCCATTTGGGCTTCCAGCTTCAAGATAAGGCACTGCAAACTGTTTGTTTAACTTTTTTAGATTTAAAGATGTTAATGGTCATTAAGAAATATTTGTATGCTAGTTAACAGAATTGGGCATCCCCCACCCCCTTATAACAGATAATTTCATTTGTCTCCATTTAAAGCATCTGGAAAGATAATTAGGGTGACAACAATTCCAAACAACTGCTAACTGCCTTAGGTAGCCTCTTGTAGGGCCAAATTGACACTGCGTTGAATGTTTATGTTTAGGTCTTGACCTAAGGCAACAGATTACAATGCTTCTGATTCATATTTGAATTTAAAAAATGAAAAATGTTCCTATTTCAGTTTTTGTCCCCTATGTGTTAATCTTAGTGCATTCCAGCTAAGTTTATATGACCATATTCTGTGAACTGGAACGAAAATTATTTGTCGATTTACTTACTCGTTTTTTGGATGACCGGCCCGTTGCTTGGAGACTCTGCCATTAAGGCCTTTAGCAGTGTACCCAGGTGAGAAAGCACCACCGTCTCTGTCAATTTTTTATAATCCTTGTGCCCTGTTATGCATTTTATCCTCTCAATGCTGCCATCAGTTGCCAATTTATCAACAGCGGCATTGACCTCTGAGCAACATCGGTATTCTCTAGCACCATTTAGGACCGAATCATTGCATTTTTGGCATTTACACCTGGTGTTAGCAGAGATATACAATTTAATCAATAATTTAAAGAACAAATAGAAAACAAACGTTGCTTACTCACCCATCGACGTTTGGAAACATTATATGAAGTGAACGGAAAATTTACTAGGCCAGCTCGGTTAGGCCCATTGGTCGGCACACGACAAGGGCAAAAAACAATGTTGGTAAATAATCCGGGCCAGTCAATTGGGCGCCCAGAGAACTTCTTCAACTCTAATTTGGGCAGTTTTGCACGAACCTTGTTGAACTTCGTGGAGGAAACGCTGCCATACATCGACTTCCATCTCTGTCATCATTTTCCGAAATCAGTTCCAAAATTTGCTCATCCCCGATTTTTGCTATTATTTGAGAGACGTACCCTCTGTAGCCACCTCTGATTTTTCTTTTCCTTGAGATTTCTTCCATTTTCAAAAAAATTCACCATAGACAATATCCGTTTCGCTCGACGTGGACCATTTGTTAAGACTTTCGCCTATCTTTCGCTGGTTCTACAGATAGTTGTCGGTGTCCAAGAGAAAAGCCAAGAAAAAGAATCCTTTTAGCGTTCAGCAATCCTTATTCATCACATAATTCTCGTTTCTCTAGGCTTGAATACCGATACTACTGGTAATTTCACATGTTTTTATATGTTCCAACAAGGAATTAACGAAATATGAACCAATAACAAGCGTTCTTACAATTTACATAAATTTTTCATGTGAAAACTTATAACAAGCACGGGTTGGATAATTATTAACTGGCCTCATTTTCACGAGGAGGAATTTGCGTATAAACGTTAACTAAACAATACAAACTGCGTAAAACAGCTATGATTAATTCCTATTTAAGCATTTGATAGTGCAAGCATATAACCACGTACTGTGGAATCTACGTAAACATGACGAACACGGAGCCATGCTGCAAAGCAAGGGTTACTAAATGGATAAGAGGGCAGGGAAAATCCACAGAAGCTTTTCATTTTTAAGAGGGTACAAGAAAAAAGATAGATCTGGATTCTTGGAACTGGGACAGCTGCAACCGTTAACTGAACAATAGCTTGGCATATTGTTCAGTTGCAAACGATTTTAAATTAAGGTGTAAGAATAAAATAGTCGAATAAATCCACCAGTTGAAATGCAATGAACGGATGACGAACAGCAACAGCCTAAAAGATTCTGGAACAAATTTTCCTTCTGTTGCACGGTTATCAGAAATCAGAAACTTTTCCAATCGAAGGTACAAATAAAGCAATGTTAGTAGATTTCAAAATGCCAGCGAATATAATAAACTACTTCGTAAAGCCCAGAAAAATCAATTGTAAATCACAACAAAATCGCAAGATACATTATGTTTACGCTAGGAACAAATCTGGTTTGCCTCATTGCTACCTGGTAACCAAGGCTAATCGCTGTTAGCCAATCATCGGCCATATCCGGTTTAAGTGCGTATTAGGCAATTGTCCTTCAAATAAAGGGAAGATTCAAATTTGTGGTTTTAACTAATGAATTTTTCTCCACTCCATTTCTAACTTGTTTTTCAATTCTTAAGCAAAAATTGTGTTCCCAATGTGATAAAGTTTCACAGACTTTGTTGTTAGCCAGAAAACAGTTCCATCATACTTGTTTTTATACCGTGGGAAAGTTGTTCATTTGTTTACAGATGTACTTTCTACTGCATCAATTTCTATGTAAAGTTTTCCTGTTGTTTTTCTGCAGTAATTTGATTTTGCTTGATTAATTTAAGTAACGCTCTAAATTAAACACTTGATTGAATTTTTTTCACTAAATGCATGAAAATTTCACACATGAAACTCTTCTTGCAACTATTTACGAAAAGGGCACATGTCTTTTCCAGTTGAGAAATAGCATTATGCCATTTCATTGCAAATTTGAATTGTTGCCATATCAATGATCCAGCTATTAATGTTTAAACTATAGACAATATTGAATGTAGCTGTCATTTCAAACACTGTTTATCTCAATGTCAGAGGATTTCATCAAAATGCTATATACTGATTTCTTTTGGAAATTGGATCCCTGTTGACATGCATGTTGGCCTGACAGTGCCATTTGTTTTTTCAAACGGAAATACAACTTACATTTAAATGGCTTTGAAAAAAGCAAACATTTAGTAAATTAAAGCTTTTCGTCTGACACTCTTCAGAGTTTAAAACGTCAGAAAATAGATCGAAAACTCTATGCTTAGAAATATATATACACCCAGTTGTGGATCGAAATAGGCCAATCAGAAACACGGGCACATGACTGTAGAGGTTGACCAGTCAGTGCCGCTGGCCTATTAGAATGTTACCAGTGGAGTCCTAAGGTGAAAACGAACTCCTTTTGTCTACACAGTAGCGGTTTTTTTGTGCTTATGTAGATAGATTCTAAAACTGCTAGGTGGAACGACGATCGGGCTTTTCCAATAATCCGAAACATGTTGCCATTATAGTTTTTTGCACAATCTGGGTTTTCTAGCAAATGCTGCCCGATAGCAGAATCGCAGGTTTTAGTAGTAATTTTGGATTTGCAAGAGCGAGGTGGCTGTTCTCTTTAGGGATGTGTTTTGTTTCTAATATTAGATGGAACCTGTTGTTTTATCCTATCCTCCAATCTTTGGGTGGTGCATCCTACGTAGCCAGAATCACCCTGGCACGTAAATTCATAAACAACAGATCCTTTTTTTGTGGCAGGAACGCAGTCCTTTTGAATGGACGGAAGGGCCTTTTTTGTACTGTAAACAACACCTGGGTTAACCGCGAAGAAACAATTTGTTATGGCCTGTTTTATTTGGCTTTCAAAACGTAGGGAGCTGTTACCGATCCAGGGTAGTTTTAGACAGACCGGACACTTTTGAGGACCAAATTTTACGTCAGCTGAGAAATTTCCTATCTTTTCCTTAATGTAAACTGAAATAACATTTTCTGGATAGCCGTTCTCCAGAAAAATCTTAGTTAGTTTTTCAAGTTCCGAGTCGAGTTTAGACTTGGAACAAATCATCAGTGCCCTATGTGTAAGCGTTTTGATGAGGCTGATTTTTTATTTTTTTTGGGCAAAACGAACTCCATCGAGTGTATAACCCCAAAAATGTGTGTTAACGGTTTACACTGGTGAGAAATCCAGTGTCAGATTTTTCAACCAAAACATCCAGAAATGCCAAGGAGTTATTTTCTTCCTTTTCAAATGTAAAATGTAGGGCTGTGTGAAGACCATTAAAGGTATTATGAATCGAAAAATGATTTTAACCTAATCGATAGAACTCACTTTGCTTATTCGTACTGTGGTATCCATTTGCTAAACTTTAATCGCGTTTATTCTGATAATTCACTCCAAACCCTCGATTTTGCTGCACTACGAACTTCAAAATGTGGCCTACTTCAAACGCGGTCAAACCGCTCTGCCCTTGTCTCCTGTGACGTAAAGTGTTTGACACATTCTCATTGCCTACGTAGCAAACAAGTCGTCAATACGACTACACCCACCATCAAATAAGCTTTGTTTCCTGAATTTTAGGTTCCAAAGTGCC
>NW_027019603.1:0-12007 GCF_013076305.1 Rhopilema esculentum
GGACAGGTTTTTCTTTCTGCTCTAAACTTGTATTTGGCTTTTTGTCTGCAATGAAGCTTTGATTTCATAACAGCCAAGACGTGCTGAACCTTTCATCAAAGTTGCTTGTATTTTGTAATCGCCCTGTGCAGAAAAGTTGTATGTTCATTTACAATATAAAAATGAAAAATCAGTCGACATACAAAGTTTAATTTTGATGAAAGCAACGATTGATTATACACGGGCGTAAATAGTTTGATGCAAAAACCTTGCCGGTTCAGTTGCCCCTTTTAATTGGTCATATCCTCTGGTCATACAGACTGCATATGGAATTTGAAGGACAATTTCACGATTTCCACCATTTTCACCATAATTATATTTGTGAGGGACTTTTGTTTGTTTATCCAACCAAGGTTATTGTGACGTTAAAACAGAATCCTTGTCCAAACTCTTATGAATAAAAACTGCGACAAATTTAATAATATAGTCCAACATTCATCCCGAACAAAATTCAATGACTTTGTTGGAGTGGCAAAAATCCCCCTGCCCATTACATGTTGTATCGTTGTATCAAAATTCCTTCCTTGGCACTCCTGATTGGCTTACATGTTGTATCGTTCTTTTCAAATGTCAACGTTTCAGTAGACCAGTGGAATCTGCCCATGTGATAATTCAAGAACAAAAGAAATTCTAAACTTTCATGATGTAAAAACTTACATTTTCGATGAAAGATGGGAGTTTGATATCAGGCAGAGTTAGTGAAGATGGTGGCAGTTTGTATTCGCTCTTCTTTACAGGGCATCTGCAGTTAATGCCATGCTGCTTGAAGATTTCTGGACATGTCACATTCTGCAGCAGACTGCATGGATTTTCATAAGTGCTGAAATTACAATGGGTCTGTTATGAATATTAATCATAAACATCGATCACCTGTAATCATCACTGATCACCATCAATCAATGATCATTATCTGCATCACTACCAACTATCACTATCATTTTCAATCATGATCATGATCAATTTCAATCATCACAGGCTCCCCAACATTATCATTAAAATCATCATCATCATCAAAATGATCCCATTATTGGGTAGATTCTGTTTCACTTACCACGAACCCAAGTTATCGACACAGGGTACTTTGACATAGAATCCAAAGATCTTTTTCTCGATAACAAGCGCCACAGAAGATGGGGAAGTAATGTCTTCGGCAACCATGACATCCGCTGAGACGTTAACAGTTCCAGGAATTACTATTGGATCGGGATTGACACCCAAGGATTTCACTTGAATTGCATCTGATTTACTTCCTGAAAGGATAAGATATATACATTACATACAGAAAAGTCAGTTTGCAAAGTAAAACCGATTTTGATAAGATATTGCGTGCACCAACAGCAGTGGCGTAACGGAGCAGTGTGGGGCCCTTACTTAAAGAAGTGTTTTGGGGCCCCTCTGCTTACATAAATTTAAGTCAAATTTTAGAGCCTGAGTACTCGCTCTTTGACGTTTTCCTGAAAAAGACAAAGAAATAATATGCAACATTCGAGGAGAAATTCTGCCGCCTTTGTTACTTCTCGTGATCTTCATCTAAGCTTTTCCCAGGTTTCCATGGATCGAATAATAGAGCCATAGCCTTAGAACTGAAATGTTTCAATGTGTTTATTAGAATATCTAGCAATAAAATTTGTATAGACAGATCCATCTTCCTTTATGCACTCGAATGAACCACCTGTTCGACATGGCCCATGCTGCAAAATCAATTTCCCAACATCAGCATCAAGCACATCTTCAAAAAGGTGACCATGATCAGATGGATAAGATTTTGGAAGATCTAGCTGGCATGATTTTGCTTGAGTTAAAGGTTGATTCACACTTCATCGTTCCTTTCAAGAGTTTCAGAAGATTCATCAAAGACAGAGCTGGTGACTTTTCTCGTGACTTCTACGTAGGAAGATTTAAGCTTGGTAGATCTTGGTCTTTGCTTTTTTTAAAAACGAAGGTTTCTTTGTGTTTGATGTAGCTGCTTCGACTTTCGTTTCATTTCGGCCCCTTTGCTCGCACAAGATTCATAAACGCGCTTGGGATTTGAAGACATCATGAAATGAAAGCAAGAACATCGACCGATGCATTTGAAAGCATCACTAGACTGGAAGATATACATTTTCAAACTGCTTCATTAAGGAAATCTATTCGATTTTAGATATCTGTAATATCGTGGTTGCTCAACAAAAAAAATACAGTCATACGCTCATTTCAATGCTGCTGTGAATACTATTAAGAAACAAATGCATACATCCAAACATATTTTTTTCGAGAAACTTCTTAGGGGCCCCTTCAGGCCCCAAATGTTTTGGGGCCCTTAGTTTTGTGTTTAAAGGTGCACACCGTGCGTTACGCCACTTACCAACAGCCCCCAAATCAGGAGCAGGTGCGCAAAAATCATCCGAAAATGCCAGTTGGACCAGCACTAATAGCTTTTCCAGATTATAATTTAATAAATTGTCAAATTCAGTTGAAATATCCAGGCATTTTTAGATATGTGTAAGAAGGAAGAACCGCAGGATAGGCTGTCCGCCGGATTCTGTGAATCTTTCAATGAGTAATAATACGGGAGATATTCAGGAACAAAGTAATACGACGACGAGAATCCAATGTAACGAGATAAAATTTTCAAAATGAATATACATGGCACTTTTCAGGACCAAACTTTTCCATCACATTAAGACTAGCGAATTTTTGCTTAAATCAGGTCAAAATGATATCTTTAGGGTAGCAATAATCCAAAATAATTTCTTTGATTTTGTCAAGCTCTGGACCCAGTGCCTGGTGCAATAAAGGAATTTTCTATAAACACAACCAAGAAATCCAGGTCCATTTTTTGCAAAAAAATATCTAGAAAACTCAAGGAGTTCTTTTGTTGCTTTTCAGTGGTAATCTTAAGCGCTGGATTCAAAATACTAATTTGTTTAATAGAAACAGTCACATTCATGCTCTGAGCTAAGAATAGCGAGAGCGTCAGTGTCAGTGACATATCGAAAGTAGACTGTTTGTTTTGAATTTGCTCAAAAAGTCAGGATCTTTTGAATTTGAAATTTAAGAACATTTTCTGGTTTCCAGTATGCAAAGCATGGGGGTTGACCCAGCCAAGACGCAGGCATGGCAGCGCTGAGGGCAAACCTATAAACTAGATATATTGAATAGTTGATAGTACTGATATCATGGGCAGAATTGTGGGTGGCATGCGGGGCTCAGGTCCTCCCAAACAGCATTGTCGTCGGAAAATTCGGGCTTTCGTCGGATAATTGACTAAGACAAAGCTAGGTGCAGTGATAACTTATTTGTGACATCAATTTGTGGTATCAATCGTGACGTTAAAAATCATTTATGGATTGTTCTTCTAGTACTAAATTAAAGGGCGTGGTCAGCAAACATTTCTTAAGAGTCCCGCCCAAAAATCACATATTGTCATCAAAATGTGCAGTGATAATTTTTTTTAAATTAGGTGTGATCCAAGATGTTATCTTGTCAAAAAATCGTTGGCCTGGCCCTGAGGCCCACCCCCCCCCCCCAAATAGAAAGCCTGAATTTCCCCACTGACTGATAACTGGAAAGAGTTGATAGTGCTGCGGCGCACTTGGCATTTTCGGCATATTCTTTGTTACACCAAGATCTTAGCGAAATTGGCCATTAATCCTGCAAAAAGTCGGTTTTTGAGAATTCTATCTTCAACATCTTTTTTATTTACTAAGAACCAGTAAATTAAGTATCATGCTGACAGTTCTTAATTATTTTCGAAAATTCTAGAGCTTGGGAAACTGTCTTAAATTTGTTTTTTACTCTGAACTTTAGGTTCTGTAACAGTGGCGAGTGCTGCTGCTTTTTCGCTATCTAGGTGAGTGTGTTCAGGGCACTCCACTTTATCCAAACAAAGATGTTGAAGAGACAATTGTCGAAGAAAGATTTGAAATACTTCGACAAAAAAAGCACCCACACATCGACCAAAAATCTTCGATTTTGCACGAAAAACCAAATGTTGTTCACAAAGTTGCATTTTGACAGAAGTACAGCACTCAGCTGTTATTACATTTGATCTTACTTTTGCACCAATTTTTGAGGAGTCTGTGTTCTATATTTAAAATCTATTCTTATACAAAAAAAAGAGTGTAAGATAATATTAGCGATCTTTTGATGTAGCAATTATTTAATTGACCTTAATGCTAAAAATAGAACATGGAAATGAAAATGAATCTCCTTAGAAACTTTGTCTCGACTATCTCCTCGAAACTCTTCTCAACGAGGACACATTTTAGAGCGAGTTCATCACCCTGCCATCCCGCCCCCACCAGAATCGAAACATAGGCATCAGCTATCAATAATACTCCAGTCTTTAAAAAGTTATCGACATTAGCAATCTGACAGTCGGCTTACCACAGTTGCTCCAAGAAAAAATTCCAAGCATTCCCCTAAATGACCCACACTCCTCATCTTGCCCGTTCCACCCCAAAAATATGCTTTAGTGTATTATTTCATATTGACTGTTGTATGGTTATCGAGATCTGTGCGCCTCCACTTCTCTGACCTAGTAGGTGTTTCAGGTAAGGACAAATAGAGCATATGACAATGCACAGCAGCGAGTTCATGTAATATTCTGACTCAATTTGCTTAAGGCTACTTTCCTTCTGCACCCGGTGTTTTCATTCCTCGTGGATCTTTACTTGAGAGAATAAGCAAACTGCTACTAAAAACCTTTATTGTTTGCAAGAAATAATGCTTTAAAGAATAATTGCTTGTATTATGAAAGTGTCAACCTAATGGATTCACATGCCATTTACGATAAAACATTAATATGCAATTGATATTGTTAGCCTGTCCAATCTCACCGTATATCGTAGACTTTGCCACAGTATCACCGTATATTCCTACTCACTTAGGATCCGTATCACACA
Source organism: Rhopilema esculentum (assembly GCF_013076305.1). Next base: position 4,929 of record NW_027019603.1, read on the forward strand.
CATTAGTGGATCGTTTAACTATCATAATAAAGTATCCATAACCACTAGAAGAAATAAGACAATGGTGTGAGAGTTGTCCCACCCTGTCTCTAAAGAAAATGTTTCTACTATTTGTAGCATTAAAAAACAATAGACATGGGCTCCGAACAAAAGTTGTACAAGTAGTGGGCGCAAGGAAAATTATAACCACCCAAGACAAAAAATTGAAAAAAACCTTATACTTTGCAAAAAAAGTGGGGCCAAGGCCCCCCCCGGACACCACGCCCCCCCCCCCTTAAAATTCGGAGCCCCTGAATTAGAATAAGGAGAACACCATAAAAATGATTCAATGCCTATCTCTAGAGCACCCTCCCCCTCTAGCAAAAATGTTGCTCCTCGGCAACAAAATCGATTTGCCAAACAGTAGAACGAACAGCTCAAGTACCATACAAAGCTTAGATGAAATACAGAGAAAAAAAACGACGTGAACTATGTTCGGAAACTATTTACCCTCGTGTTTAAAGAAACATGGAAACTTATGATAACAACAAGCTTCTGAATTATCAGCTTGACACTCGTGAATAGTGGACATACGTGATATAGTCGAAAGTCTACACCATACAGTGACATTTTCCAGGGCAAAACACGAGCAATATAATGCTTATATATATTATTATCTATTATTATTACATAGCTTTCCGCTGCAAAAACATACTCTACTAAAATGCCATGCAAAAACGTGTCATTTGATAGTTTAGAAACGAACTTGTATTATATATTCTTACGAAAGTATTTAAAATAGGCCAATTTCTTACACATTATCAACCAACTTTTTATGCCGTTCCTTGGGATTCTTTTGTCTTCTCTATTCTTGAAATCTCAACAAGCTATGCAAATTGATCACAATCATTTTAAAGTGTTGGTTCACCCGTCAGAGTGTAGTGCTAGCGGGCTGACCCTCCATGACTAAATTGCCACTAAGTAGCCCATTCTGCTTTTGCTTTTGTTTTCGCAGCGTGTTGTAGGCACAGTACCCCTTTGTTATTTCAGATAGCACTAGAGCCCTGGGTCAGTCGAAGACTTGCCTTTTACCACGAAAGATGACAAGTATTTATCCATGTGTTTTTCGTTTCCACAGTAACTTGGATGACAAAAAAGTTTTACCTCGGATACTTTTTGCGACGAAAACCAACAACGCGTTGTTATCAGTTCTCTTTTTGCTTGCACACCAAATCTGGTACAAACAATAAAGATTCATTTAAAAAACGACTATTTGTTAAATTTGGTTGTACTTCTGACGCATTATTGTTGTCCTTATCCCATTCATACACACATCACCCTGTGTCTCGTGACCCACATACGTTATCAAGTGAGGCAAGCGACGCCAAAAATACTTGCACTTCTGTGCCATTTCTTGCTGGAAAGAAAGGGAAGTTAGAACAAATTGAAGCATTTCAAAAATACGAAGTTTTAGTCACATCATCTTTCTGAGTTTTGTAGCCTACCGGGAGTGAAGCTATCACTAGGGTGAACATATACTCTTTCATTTTATGTTCGAACACCATATTAGGCCGGACACTCATTCGTTTTGTAACACACGAAGAACCTTCTTTGCCAGCTTTGTCTTCTTCTTGGTCGTCAAGTTACAGCTTGCGACACTCAAATAACTGCACCTAGCCGCCGTCTTTAGCTCATTCTCTCGACTCTTCTTTATAGATTTACTTCACTCAGGACACACTGTCAATTCCTAACAACTTCATATTTTGCCAATTCGATCTGTATATTCAAAGTGATAAATTTGATTTTCAATCTTTTCGTTTAGTTATCTACTATAAGTTGATATTCCTTCTCTGAGTCATTTCCAGTAAATTTTTATAGTTTTTCATTTCAATTGTTCAATCTTCATAATGGTGGAACTGTGAAGATTGCCACGTAGGGATGTTCTTATGTGCATTTGTGTAACACTTACACGAAATATGATCCTGGACATTGCAGACTCGAATATTTCTACAATGACTCATTGAGAGGTCATGTTTTATATAAATTGACACAAGCAGGCTTTGTTAAGGTAAAGGAGTAGTGGTTACTTTACCCAAGAGGCACAGCTTCTATTTTGCTTAAAAAACATATCACATTCTTATATTACGTCCACAACTTGTTGTTCTTTACCAGGGTGACATATTCTTACATTGTTAAATGCAGTTTTGAAGTTGGTTCCTAGAATTAGTGATGCAGCATTTATTGCTGTTGTTTTGTGTGAATAAAAATGGTTTTGATGAAATTATTTGTTTAACTTAGTGACTTGTCAAATTGAGGAGTGTTGTGATGTTAGAATTATAGACATTTATTACCTTGAATGAATTTTCACATCTTTAGCAAAACCCTCCGACTAAATATGAGGAGTGTAAACGATACGCGCTCTTGATGCAAATAGTACAACACTTAGGTATGACTTTTCAACGACGGTTCTCTACATATGTACATTCCGATTAAACCTAGCTATAATTTTTGATTAATATTCAATTTCATAAGGTTTAGTTAAACCTGATACCCTGCCTTAGTCATCAAGTACCAGCTAGACTTGCTCTAAGTCTATTTCGTACTTGAGAAAGGAGTATTTTCCCCTCCTGTGGATCTTATGCCCCCATCTCTTCGTCAAGAATCCCCAGACGAAAAGTTAAATAGTCCTCTCTCACAGCGATATGAATATAGAGACTCGGGCAGTCTACGGTGCCCAAGTCGAAGCATCAGTGGGTGGACCGGCGAAGAGTGCACGTTGAGACCCCTTAATGGCGAACACATATCTTGAAAAGGGTTTTTTCTAAGCATCTCCATATGTGTTTCTTAGCTTTTTGTTATTTCTGTTTCTACTTAGCACCCCGAGAGTAGTTTTAGGAACACTTGAGAAAGTTCAATGGCTTTAACCGGAACAATTCTGACTTTCCTTCTCGATATTAACCATTATCTCATGATTCCCAACCCTGAATTACGAGAGAGCTGCCACTCTGGTGAAGTTTGGTCATGCCAATACTTGAACACAGACCCTTCGGTACTGTAGCCAGAGGAGCCCTACCCACTGAGCATATGTCAAACTTGTGTGTGGACCCCTAATTTTACCCCCTCTGCAACCTCGCTCTATGACTCACCCCAATCTTTCCAAACCTTGTGATGCTCTGCGGGTACCACGACTATTTGCATGAATTATTGAATTCCCTTATTCCGACAAGCTCTAAAATTTTTATGTCACTGGCATTTATTTGTAACTATGTCTTTATAACAGAATCTCAAAATTCACATTTTGTGCCATGCGCTCTGTTTTTATAAAAAGAGTATTGAACTTTTCTAGCAAGTTGCAATAACAGCTGCACCAAAATCTCTGGAGATTGATGAGGAATGCATCCTCAGGGACTTCCAATTCATATTGGTGTGCAAAGATTTACAAAACTCCCACCAAATTGGCATCTGGTAAAATATTGCACTGACATGTTTGTTGAAGCAACATTAGCAAGGTTTGTATTGTCACATTTTCCTTCATTATATGGATATAGTAACCTTTTTGGAAACTTTATTTTCTAAGCGGTATCAGAGAGGTTTGTTCATTTTTGTTGTGAAATATGTAGAAATGAAAACTGTTCATCTTCATTCCAGTTTAAACTAACTTACAAATCCAGTCTACTATTCATTTTATCAATTCTTGCTAAACTAGTGCAAGCTTGTTTCCTGAATCAAAATTAAATTATTAATCAATAGTTATGAAGAAATCATGGTTTTAGCTAAATAAGTTCTTAAATTCTTGAAAATGGATAGTAGCTCTGGTTTCTGTTCCTACAGAAAATATGTATGGTGTATATACAAATGGAAATGCGCACTTGAACAGTTTGTAGACATGTTTTATAGAGGATCTGGTGCATATCCTTACCTTGTTTTTGCTTAGTGTTAATTACACTGTAAGCTTCATTTCTTCATAACAGGACCGAAACAGGATGTTGATTGAATGCAAAAAAGCTAGTTGTCAACCCAGATATTCTGCTATGCATGTTTTATCAGACATACATATCACTGAGTAGAGTTGTGTGTTACCATACTAATGAAGCTATTTGCTAGATATATGAAGAAGATTTGCAAAGAATTTGATAGCATTCTTCCAAGCTCTCATCCGTTTAAGGCGTCTCGCGATACATCTGCGCCGCGCATGTCGGTTGCGAAGCTACGCGCCAATTAATCACGAGCCCTGGTTTATAAGAACCCTTTAAATTGTGCTCCTTTGTTTTGGTTTTTAATTAGTTATTATACAAAGAGCCTCTTTCGAGGAAATTGCTTATGCCCGAATTTAAAGGCAAACACCTTCTTTGACATTGATTTTCCGGCTCAATAACCATAAAGCAATACGGCGCATGAGAATCCAAGTAACGAGATTTTCAAAAATTAATTAAATTTTAAGAGATCATTATATACTAATACGTTTCCCCCGGCATACAGGCTTCATCATTCGAAGGAGAAAGAAAAATTGGCAAAACGACCAGCATAGGTGTCATCAGGGAAATAGCACTCCTGCCTAGAAAAAATTGTGCAGCCCCATTGGCGGGAAGCTCGGGAATTTGGAAAAAAGATTCATCATTGAGTTGAAAAATTCACCTGCATTCGCAAGGCATCGCAAGGGACAGAAATTCTGAGCCTTTGAGTAAGACAAGATTCAACACTTGTTTGATATGGAATGTTGACATCATCGCTAGCTCAAAATTCTTGTATTAAGAAAAGGCGTTTCAGATTTACTGTTCACGCTTTGACTCGATTCTTCTGTCCGGACTACTTCAATAGAACAATGCCATCTTTTGCTATCCTAGTCGATGGCACGCGTCTTAGCACGCGCCGCACTAACATATCATGGAGAGGCCTGTGTTCTTATATCAAGTGTTTACTTTGACTTTTTCAAAATAATATGTTTTTGTTCTCTATTGTTCATCTTTAGCCGAAGTTTATTCACATCCACTGGATGCACTTTGTTCCTTCCTTGGTGGCTGTATGCATCTGAGGATCAACTTGTAAATTCATACATGTGAAATTATTCCATGTTCTTTTGGCTTGCAAACTCTGTAACATCCTTTTATGGGGAGCAGAAGTCATCGTTACGCTCAAAGAACAAATTTTTGCTATGCATTAAGTGAAGAGCATAATGTATTATATATATTAACTTTGGAAATATTTTATCTATGAGTCATAAAGACATTTCTTAATTTCAGATCAAAGTGTTAAAACTGCTGTGGACATATCTGTTACAAAATTAACTAATATAAAGTTGATTGTTTCTTTTTCCTAATTTGCTTTTGTTAGGGCCAAAGTTTAGTTTTTAAAATGCTCTTGGAACCTACTACATTTAAAACTAAACCTTTTAGATAAACCATGATGTACTTTAATTTTAAATAGAAATGGACATTTTTTTCAAACTAATTGTCTTGGAATATACGTCATAAGTTAACCTAGCTATATACCAATATGTTCAAAATGTATAAAAGTTACAATAGGTCTCAACCAAACCCTGAAGAATCAACAAAACAAGATTTTGTTTTAAAAACGCAATATTGATATGTGTAATGGTGTACTCGTAATGCCTCGCTAATTCCAAAGATTTGAATTTATACATGAACTGATTGTATTATAGAGAAAATTTTTTTTTACAATGTGGTCCTATTTGAAAAACAAACATTTTTTATTCTCGAGATATCTGTTGATTTAATTTGCTACTTGACGCCAATGACTATTGAGAGTAAATTTATGATCTGTTCACTCATGTGATTAGGTGTACCTCTATATGCTCCTTTATTGCATATTTGCCCCCTCAGCATGGTTCAAAACGACTAAATCTATTGTTCTAATACACAATAACTAGTGTCCTGTTGTATACGTAGTGTACTTCTAATGCATTTTAGTTTTAATCGTGCGTCTCTAATTTCTGCCCATCCTTTCCCTAACAAGTGATAAAGTCAAGTTATTGTTTTGATTGTTTGAGAGATGTTCGAATTAAATTATACAAAAAATCAGAGAGAATCTCAAGGATGTCTCTTAAACTAGTTATGTGGTTAAGATCTGGTATGGAGCATTTTATTTCCATCCATTGAGAAATAATCAAACTATGAAAGGAGCCTATAGAGAACTAACGCCATCCAACAACCCAAGATACGTACACTATTTAGTACAAATTAAAAAAAAGTTTCCTAATACGCACACCAGTAACACAAACAAGTCTTTAGATGCACCGCCAAACAAAAGATTCAAAACTGTGATAACACATTTATGTGCTGATTCTCATAAATGATCGCTGATAAGTTGAAATTCTCACATAATTTTTTACCAATGGACACAGCATATCTTGTGTAGAAGAAGTCTGTGCACTCTTTGATACACAACAACATTTAATTTCTATCTTTGTTTGACTCAAAATATATACATGGTGATATCACACACTCAAAATTGCTTTTTGCACGCGCATATTGGGTTGGAACGCTGATCAATGATCAGGATAACACGTGCCAGTAACACTCGATTACAAGAAAAAGACATAATTCTCTCGTAATTTAAATAATTTTGCGTTCGTTCAGTGATTCGTATGCACTATGTTTTGACTCAAGATACGCAAAAATTGTACAGTTTCTAAATCAGTAGTATAGCAGTTAAATTTCAGATATTATTTAGGCTATTTGAATAAATTACAAAAACATTCGAGAAATCTCAACGGAGGATAGTTACTTTGTATCGTAACGTGTGAGAAAGAATTTTACATCACCAACTATAATTATATATATGAATACTTTTATCGGAAACTAGTGATAAACAGCTCACGAATTTATCTCTACTTACTCGAGCAGTGTTCATAACATTTTTTGAGATGCTCACTAGCGAAACATCATAAGCACGAAGTGTGTTAATATAGAATACATAGTAAGGTATATAATTAATTTCCAAAGACTGCGCTCTTTGCCGGCTGAAGTCTCCTGAAATCATTATTATTCAACCAAAAGTGTTATTTTCTCATAGGAAGACTCTTTTTCAATCATGTACTGCTCGATTCATAGTTCGCAATAACTTATGCTCCATTTGCAGAT
>NW_027019604.1:0-11924 GCF_013076305.1 Rhopilema esculentum
CACGTGACCTTCAAAAGTTTAGGCCATCATGGCAGTCATTTTTGTGCTTCTTGCTAAAATTAATTGGCCCATATAGCCTTAGCCGTGGCAAATACAATCTTAAAAGCTTTCAAGTCAGCAGTATCATGTTACATAGTTGCATTGTTAGCCTTTGCAATGCGACTTTGGTGATTATTGAAGCAAAATATTCAATTTCAAGTGGTATTGCTCAACCTGCCTTCAAACGTTGTTTGGTTATTTGCTTTTGCAGTCGTCACACCACCTGTTCTTAACCATGAAAAGGCAAGTTTAAAACGAACATGCATTGATGGGATCAGAAAAATGTAGTAGCCTTTCTTGATGACCACAAAAAACGCATAATATGGGCCAAATTTGATTTTTAAGAAACACAGTACAATTTTACCAACAAACTGTTTCGAATACTAACTTTTTTACCCTTCGGTCTAAAATATTGGCTTTACATTTGATTACATAATCTATCTGGCAATTTATTAAAAAACTTATTGCAATAAAAAACTACTCTTGTGTCATCAATGAGCGGTGGAGGCCCTCAATAAAGGTAGAGTCGAAAACCTATCCCCCATAAGCAGCAGTTCTTGGGCGGGGTTAGGGGTTGACAAAACGAAAGGAAGTTTAGAAATATTTTAAAAGAAAAACAAACCTGTTTCAAGTTTAAGGCAAGAAAACTTTTTCAAAAAAAGCACACTATCACAGAATGACAGAAGCAATCATTGTCAGAATTGAATGTGATCAAAGATAAATGGCAAAAGAATGCACTAATTCATGTTTGATTTTTTTATTTCTATGCAGTGAACTCAGTAATTAATTAGAAAAGTCCCCACCAAAAGGCTTTTCTTTTCGAGAAGATGAAACGGAACTTCACCATAAAAATATGAGTAATGTTTTTTTTCCATGCATTTTATATTATACGTAATAAGAAAAGGTCTTGAATGGTGTTTTCGATTGCTTAGAATAGAATACTTCTGATTTTATCAAGATGCTGTGCTTAGAGGGTGATTGATCAACTACCAATTGATTATAATTCTTGTGCAAGTGCGAATGAGTCAATGTTTTGTTAATGACGTTCTAAATTAAGTAAGAGTTGATGTACTAGCTATTTTTAGAAGTTTCCATGCAACATTGAACGCATTTATTGGATTTTTCCTGCATCGCCATTATTATCATTACCAAAAACGAAAGAGTTTCAAGGCATGTTGTATAAATGCGAAGAAGAAACGCCACAAGAAGAACAAGCCAGGAGGCTTGTTTTCAAAGGAGGGGGCTATGTTAGAACACAGGGTTCCCATTCATTGCAGGACATCACATGACAATTGCATCATTGCGCTGCATTTGCATCAGCTTCTGTAAATTGTATTATTCTTAAGGTATATAAGGGGTGGCTTTATAGTTAGGTTCAGTCTTGCCGTAAGATTGACGAACTCCGTGTACCTTGTCGCTAGCTTGCAGAATTGTGTTTGCCGTTACATTGTCGCCGTTAGCCATTTAAGATATTTTTAGTCGTTTGCCGTAAACTGATGAATTAGAAGAAGTGTATAGAGAATTGGATAACAGTTTTTGCCGTATTTATCGTGTACGTTTCTGCGAACGACCTACGAACTCACATTTGTAAAACCCCCTTTTTAAGTGGTTTTACAAAATCATATAGAAACAATAGAATCGAAAGCTTGGCGCACTAAGAGAAAATTTTACCGATGGCGATATTTTGATCTTTTCTATGTTTTGACTACAGAAATTGAATTTTCATTCCAGATTCAATAATGAAGGTGTGTGTATTTCAACGGGATAAATTGCTGAGCTATGCTGACACCGCTGACACAGGCATGTAAACCAAAATAGCTCGAACTGCTCGTATTTGCTTTATAAGGACAAAATTTAAATGGCAGGCAAGCATTAGTAAATTTCAACATTTAGGAACATTTTTGTAGGAAAAGGTTTAAGTTGAAATAATACTAAAAACATTCCACAATTTGCAGTTATGTCAATCATACAGCGAGTGCCTAGAAATTTTGTGTGGATGTCAGTTGGAAGTAATATCATTATCCTTTTGAAAATGTAATTTATTTCTTGAATTGCTTGAATAGATCCAAATGCTATTTATCTTTTTAATTTATTTGAAAATAATATCATTCCTCAAACAACGTTTCTTGGCCTAGATGGCCGCTAGCTTAAAAGGCCAACAAAAGTTAAACCCAATACAACTAAGCATATGTTATATAAGGCTCTAATTACAAAAGGCTTCAATAAAACTATAACAAAACCAACTATGGGCAAACAATACTACTTAGATTCATAAAAAAAACGATAGCAATTTGTTTCCTTTTTTCAAACTATCAATAACATATTTGTAAAGCATAAAGTTGAAAAAGTAAGGAGCTAAAATTCATAGGGATTGTTGTTACAAGAGCTGTTCTTTTTCAGAAGCAATTTATTGGGTTATTATTCATACAAACTTGTTGTTTTCATTGAAAAAGTTTACATTTGGAAATATCATGTTTATTTTATATAAAAAGTTTTGTCGTAAATCATCATAGCCTAGTTACAATCCAATCAAATATTATACATACAACTCTACAATTTACTCTTCTCGATTTCAAGAACATGAGAGCTCATCCTAAATACAGGCAACGAACAGTGTACTTTACAATTAAATATACAAGACAAGTATGGTTCAAAATTGAGTGTTGTCAAAGGCTGCGTATGTACACACATTTCCGTTTTTTAAGTTATATGGCCTTCAAGGTTTTCAACAGATACCCTGCTCAATGATTAAACTAAAGGAAACGGTTATTTCTTAATGTTGTGGAATGTTAGGAACATTAAGGCTATATAAAATTATATAAAATTTAGAACTAAGAACATTCTTATAGGCTTTTTCACATATCTCTAAGAGCATTGTAAGCCGATATACGTCCAACGAACCCTCCTCGTAGTGGAATGTCGGGGGTTCTGTACAAATTATCGTGCCTTTTTGGTTTTTTAATTTTCCATCGAATATGTATGGCAATATTGCATCAAATGTGTATAGCCTGTCAAACGTTGACAAATCATGTATTGTAACATTTTAACGTGTTTGGCTTATCACAATTTTGCTTCCACCGTAAGTGTCAATTCGAGAGTTTACGGCACACAAAGAAAGTAGTAAGTGCCAGCCATAACGCCCTCCTCTGTCCTCCCCTCTCGTGAAAAATAAATAGGCCCCACATCGTGTGTGTTAGTGGGTATAGCAATGAGATTGGTTAATTTGGTAGCTTTTAAAAAAGCTGTTTTGGATTGTAGACGACGAGAAAAACTCGTTCGTGTAAACGACAAGTTTACTTGCTGCTTGTGTACTTGGTGACGGCCTTGGTGCCCTCACTGACAGCATGCTTGGCAAGTTCACCGGGAAGGAGAAGCCTGACGGCAGTCTGGATTTCCCTCGAAGTGATCGTTGCCTTCTTGTTGTAGTGGGCGAGACGCGAAGCTTCTTGAGCAATCCTTTCGAAGATGTCGTTGACAAACGAGTTCATGATGCTCATGGCCTTGCTTGAAACGCCGGTATCGGGATGGACTTGCTTAAGTACCTTGTAGATGTAAATCGAGTAGCTCTCCTTGCGCTTTTTCGACCTCTTCTTATCTCCAGAGGCAGCCTTGCCTCCTTTCTTGCCAACCCCTGCTTTCTTCTCCCCCTTCTTGGCAACCTTTGGGGCCTGTTTTCCTCCTTTTGTTGGGGCGTCAGACATCTTGAAATCTTGAAATGAAGAAAATTCAATTTCGACTTGCGAGAACTTTCGATAGACAGAGCAACACTGATCTGGTCTTTTGGCGCCAACGCAAGCTTTTAGTATATTTGTTGGCAGCTGAGTGATTAGCTCGAAGGCCATGTGACACACGTCGATTCGCTGTCTCGTGTTCGCTTATTGTTCGCGGTCGATAGCGGGGGTGTTGATTGGTAGATCTCGAGTAAATGCCCTTTACAAATCGACCACTTTGGCGGGCAAGCAGGCAGTTGCGAACAAATTCGTTTATCTTACAGCAAGGGACCATTTTGTTTTTCAATTTGAAACTGCCAGTGTAGAAACATGTCTGGACGCGGAAAAGGAGGAAAAGCTAAGGCCAAGGCAAGGTCTAGGACATCCAGAGCTGGTCTTCAGTTCCCAGTCGGACGTATCCACCGATTGTTGAGAAAGGGAAACTATGCTGAACGAGTTGGATCGGGGGCTCCCGTCTATTTGGCGGCCGTACTCGAGTATCTCTCGGCAGAAATCTTGGAGTTGGCTGGCAATGCCGCCAGGGACAACAAGAAGTCAAGAATCATCCCTCGACACTTGCAGCTTGCAATCAGAAACGACGAGGAGCTGAACAAATTGCTGAGTGGAGTGACCATTGCACAAGGTGGTGTCCTGCCCAACATTCAGGCAGTACTCTTACCAAAGAAGACCGAGCAGAAAGCTCCAAAATCATAAAGTTTGGACTCACTTGTTGGCCCGGCCCACTTGTTCATAAAAAACGGTTTTTTTAAAAACCACCACGAAAACTGATTTGGTGTACCTGCTTGTCACACACACGAAAGGCACATTCTTTGTAAAGGCTATCGATGTACACATATATCCATCTAGTTACATTTTATGTCAAATGGCAATCGATTTTCACATATCTAATATCTGATAATTAGGATTGTAGGCTACATTCGATTGGGAGTAGCTAGTGTTTGGCTGACATGACATTCGATGTTTTCATGCTGCTTCTCGAGGGCTGTGCACCATTGAGACTACTTTCATAGCCTGAAATAATGATATGCGGCCTAATAAGGAATACATGCATCAAGAGAATGAGAAACAACATTCAACAGCAAATAACTAACTTTGCTTTAAAATGAAATAACTATGGTTTACTATTTGGCTATTTCAAGTTGGTGATCAGATGGTCTTTCTTTTTCTTTATACTTTCCCGTGTGCAAGTGCTATTTGTTTATCCTAGGGAGTACAGAAATACAGTAAAGCTATATAGTTTCAGTTTCGTTTTGAAAAAGCATCTCTGGAAGGAATTACAATATCTTTATAACGCCTTTGCATTCTTATACTATCTATCATTCAGTCTTCTAAACAAAGTTGACATTTCGAATTCTTGCTGTCTGCCTACGAATTAACTGACCTATCTTTGTGTTCAAAAAATTGGACATGTACTTCCTCAACCGGGATATATAGATAGATATTAACTGCATGTTCTTTCGTGAATGGTATTAAAGGGTCTTGATTTCAAAACGGTTGAGTTAAAATGAGCTAAGAAAAGTTTCAATTAAGACCCCCTATGATCGTGTTAATCGTGTGTTGTCACAAGGTTTAAAACATTGGGTAACATTGGCATTTATGGTAGCTTTTAAAAAAGCTGTTTGTGTTGTTGAAGAAGGCGAGCCACTCCAGTCGTTCGTCCAGTAAACAGGACGACGCAACTTAACCGCCAAATCCGTACAATGTTCGGCCTTGTCTCTTCAAAGCGTAGACGACATCCATGGCGGTGACAGTCTTTCGCTTGGCATGTTCTGTGTACGTGACTGCATCACGAATGACGTTCTCGAGGAAAACCTTGAGAACACCTCGTGTCTCTTCGTAAATGAGACCAGAGATTCTCTTTACTCCTCCACGACGAGCCAATCGGCGAATGGCTGGCTTGGTGATGCCTTGGATGTTGTCACGAAGAATCTTTCGATGACGCTTGGCACCTCCTTTGCCAAGACCCTTTCCTCCTTTTCCTCTTCCAGACATGATTGATGAAAATTAGCAATGTAAGTGCAAACTACAATACGCTAAGCAAGTGAAGTGAACTGCCCGAACTGTGAACTGCAGGGTTTAGATTCAGTAGAAAAGGCGAACGTATTAGGAGCACTTTCTTTATCCTGCCCTGCCATGTTGGTTGCTTGGTTGGCGCCTTTTATAACTCTACTCAAGCAAAGTGTACGAAAACTCTTAAAACTCTACCGACGCTTTGTTCTACATATCCATTTTCTGATGACTTTTTATACTCACGTTTTAGTCTGACAAGAATGTCAGACGAAATACTTGAGAATGTTTAAACTTTTTGCTCTTTTCAAGGCCATTTTTGAATTTTGTTCCACAAAAAGATTGTTCGCAAACATCATTTACGTAAAAGGTTGCTATTATTGCCAATAACCGAGCCAAAAAATACTCAAAATTAAAAGAGAGTAATTTAAAATTGTTCAATCCTCTAAAAATGTCGCGATTTCTGTTTCCCCCAACTTTAAATCAGATCGTAAGAATGTTGTTCAGAACAAGACTACTGGCAGCTCGAAAGTTTAGGGAACAAGCAGCCAATGGGCTTCTTGTTTTTGTCATCTGGCTTCTGTTCTCCCGGCATGTCACGTGGCTTGCTGAATGATTTCAAATTGAAGTCGAATGGCGCCATTTTGCAGATTGATATCTGTTGTGCCTACCGCTCAGTCACCACGTAAATTTCTTCGTTGAGGTATTAAAATGGCTCGTACAAAGCAGACTGCAAGAAAATCAACTGGAGGAAAAGCTCCTCGCAAACAATTGGCAACCAAGGCTGCACGAAAGAGTGCCCCAGCAACTGGAGGAGTAAAGAAACCTCACAGATATAGGCCCGGCACAGTTGCTCTGAGAGAGATTCGTAGATACCAGAAGTCGACCGAGTTGTTGATCAGGAAACTGCCCTTCCAAAGGCTCGTCCGAGAAATAGCCCAAGACTTCAAGACAGACCTGCGCTTTCAGAGCTCGGCAGTGATGGCCCTTCAAGAGGCATCAGAAGCTTATCTAGTTGGACTGTTTGAAGACACCAACTTGTGCGCCATTCATGCCAAACGTGTTACCATTATGCCAAAGGACATACAACTGGCCAGAAGGATTCGAGGGGAGAGAGCTTAATTCAACAAGCAAATTTCATCTTGTCGATGAATTCTTTGAAAAAACGGTTTTTTTAAAAACCACCACGAACACCAGAGATTATATTTCTCCAGCCAGAATACACACGACATGGTCGACTCAAATCAGTTTACTTTTGTTCATATGTTTCATATATATGTTCATGTGTATACAAACAATCTTTAGATATGTACAATTTGAAAACGTGGAGAAATAAATTTAAAGCAAGCATTATCTGAATGAAGGGAATTCTTAAAGAGGGAGGTCTTTAACAAGCAAACTACTTTGGCTTGGACTTCCTCCATATCTATGAATTGTCAACTTTGCTTAGAAGGCTGATTTATAGAGCATTAAATTTTTTCCTTCCATGTTGGTAAGTCATTCCAAATTTCAGCACCAAGAAAACTAAGATATCCAAAACTGCATGTTTTCTTATATCTCTACTTACTTACAAGTAGATCTTGCTCAACAGTGATTCAAGTCTTCAGTCCAAAGTATAACTTTACTACAAAGTTCTTTCTTGCTATCCATTCACAATTGCACAGCCAAGAGAGAAAGGAGGGAATTACTCCTCACAAAATCACCTGTAATGTAAATCATTGCATATAAACTGTGTACAATGGGTTGAGAGAACAAACTTTCCACTCTATCATACTACTAGATTCACATTCACGTAAATGCAAAAATTATCTCAATGATCCTTAGGCAAGTAAGACAAATCATGAAGATGCAAACCAATTTTTATACAGTAAACACATATTTATAAAACCTAGAGTACGCTGATTATTATATTGAATATTTCATAGAGAATGAGGATGTTTATGCCCTTAAATTGGTTCTTAAATTGATGCATGGTTTCACAAACTTTTTTTCGTCATTACATTTTTACGTTTTAGTGCAGTACATTTTTAGTGCATGTAAGTGATGTTACAAACAAAGCAAACCACATTTGTTCTTAAACTAGTTCTAAATCATATTTTTGTTTGCATGTGACACTAAGAAGGCAGAAATAAGTATCAGTCAAGGAATTAATAGTCATCACCTATATGGATCTTGTTGGCACTGACCTAATTTCTTATGATGTTCCTAGAAAAGACATGGAATTCTAGCCACAGATACATTCTTGCAGCTTTTCTTCAAATTTGAAATTGACTTTGAGTAATAAGATATTAATTGGCCAGAAAAATTTTTTGCCATGTGTTGGGTCATCTGAGGCAAGTACTACATGATAAACCTTACCAACAAATCAAAGAGCTGCAGTATATTGAGTGACTTCGTTTTGCTGCCAATGGACACTCTATATTTCATCTTGATATGTACATGTGTAGTTTTCTGAAAAGTCAACTTGCAGCATTGCTAGCTTTAGATAAGATTCTGCACATCAAACTTTTATCTTTATGCATAAAGCTCTCTGCTCGATTGTCCTTGATCATGCAATGCTGTCAAAAGCTTTGGTAACATTGCTGCAATGTATGCATGCAACCATTTGTTGCCATCCTTGACACTTTGCAGAGTTTGCCAGTAGTTCTTATCTTTTTTACAGACATACCAAGTGAAAGGCAAGGATTCATTAATGACTATACATCCTGAGAAAATTGCTTTGCATCTTTGCAGATAGGGCAAAAGTTGAACCAACAATTAATCTTTGGTGATAGGAACACAGACAACTGTTCCTGAAAAGTTGTGATCATAGGAAGGAAATGATGGATTTGCCTTTTGAGAGCATTTACGGCGAAGAATTGGCATTCATGGCATTTTATGGCAAATTTTCATCATATTTGCATAGGTAAACATTATTTGGCAATTTGCTGCTAAGCTGCACATGTTTCGGCCACAGTTCCACAAACTTGCTTTGCTCTTTTCACAGAGCTGTTTTCCTCTTTGAACATGCCATAAACTTCTTTAATTGAAGAAGTAAGATGTTCAATTCAGACCAAAAGCATTTTCATTGTCATTGTCTTTCATTGTCTAAAGTTATTAAAATTTCAGTTGAATACAAAATTATTAGTGGAATCCTTACTACATACAAAGGTATTTACAAAGTTGAGTAAGAGGGTAATTTTTATCTGTTTTAATTTTTCCAATGTTCTAGAGTTTTATTTAATTTGGTGATCTTTACAAATAAAAACCTATTTCAGATTTTAAGGCTGGACGAGTTCTTATATTATGAGGGTCTGATGTCATGATTCAGTCTGTAGGACCAGTCTGCAGAGTGTGGCAGTTCATGACCAGACCTTGTGTGTGCAAGAGGAAATAGAAATGTGTCCATGTGTGCATGTGTGCAAGAATGCATACAAAATGTTCAATGTGTGCACACTGTTCAGTTTTGGTGCAATGTGTGCAGCATGCTTCTAATGGCCTGCCCATGCAGCCTAAGAATTTGTCAATTCGTCACACAATGTGTGCAGCAATTATTTCTGCAAAAGTGCTTTTGACCATTCCACATTATTCTGACTTCAGATTTTAATTTAGCACAAGGTCGATCATATATTTTGTAAGATTAAAATTTCTATTGTTTCGAAACCTTGTACTCTGTAAAACTTCTAGGTGGGTGGAAACAGGGTGTGGGATTGAAATGTGGATTTAAAACTGCATTCAGTCAGTTGATTTTAATAC
Organism: Rhopilema esculentum; assembly: GCF_013076305.1. The sequence goes on from NW_027019604.1 coordinate 9,513, forward strand.
AATTCATTCCTTAGAATGGGCTCTTCAGAGTAAATTCTTGACACTATAATTGTGGATTCTTATAACTGCAAAAGTATTTCATAAACGCAGAACCACCCAAGGAAATTAATTATATTCTAAATTTAAGTTTGGAAAACTTGCAATATCGACAGTTTCAAGTGTGTTTAAATATTCAAGCAGGAAGCATCAAATCTGTTTGCTGGCCTGGATTGAAAATCTAGATTTTTACAAACAGATTTTAACTGGTGCTTGAGCATAAGTCAGATATTGTAGACTTTTATGCCCCTTTGGCTTAGGACATTGGGAATAGACTTAGACTGTAGTTTCCCAGATAATTGGATGTGCTAATTAGCTTTTACTTTCTAGGCAGGTATAGGTCATTTCAAAATATCAAATCAAATGCTGGGATATGAGATGCAGAATCTATTGGGTGTGGCCCTTAAAAAGTTTCCTGGGGATTTCCCCAGACCCCTCTTTATCTAACTGTACATAGCTTTAAGATTTCTGAGCAATCTCTTAAAACCTATGTCTTATATTCTATTTCGATTCAATTCATTTCGATGTCAAAGCTTTTCAAAATAGAAGGAAAGGGCATCTAGAAGACACTCAATCTGCTCACAAATACACATAAGCAAATGGTAAATGCTTTCTAATTTTTGGTATTCTTTTTCTTTACGAAAAGCAGATTGCTGCTTTAGAAAAACAACATTTTTTGACAGCAATTTTTTCAACTTGTGACAATCAGATGATTCTGATGCTGACCAATACAAGTTGAAGTTATCGTATAAACCAGTGTAGGAAGCGCGCCTACAGTGTCAGGGTTAACCGTCTTCCAAGGGATGTAGTAGATGCCAAATCATTGAACTTATTCAAACATAAACTGGACAATTATTGTGGAGACAGAAAGTGTTTGTTCAGACAGTGTTTATTTATTTAGATTAATGATCTCTTAACCTACAAACCAGTACTTTGATATGATATGATATAATATGATATGATGATATCAACTTAAAATCCTTATTCATCATCAATCTCAATAATCAGTAAACTTCACAATGGGCATCGCACTGATTAGGTTCAGGTCAATAAACTTGCAAACAAATTGAAATACTGAAAATGAAAACAGCTGTTAACTGGATTTCAAAATTTACCCAGAAAATTGCGTGTGCAGCCCTACTTTTTTGTGTGCATTAGACAAGACATCGAAAAAATCTTGTGTGTGCACATCTACAGATAGGCCTGTAGATTTTCAACGTTTAGATTAAGAACAGCCTACCAAACGAGCTTAAATAAAAGAAAATTTTGTGAAATTCGAATCAAATAATAAAAAGGATGGAGAAGCGTGCAAATATAGTGCATGTGAGTTATACGTATATCATATAGGCTATGTATCAAGCTACCTTCTCTTCCAAAATGGTATCGGAAAACCGATTTCCAAAGCATGAGTCATAAAGGCAGGTTTACATGATCGTTTTTTCTTAAATTTTTTTCTCAATATTGGACCGCGATGAATGACAATGAACGATTGTGTAAAAGGCTACATTGTTGAAAAAAGTTTGATGCTATCTGTCGTTTTTAATCCGCTTAATGGCGATAATGATACATCGTTGAAGTTTTTTTTGACTCCGGGTCAAAATAAAATCTCTACCATCTTTTTTTTAAAAGGGGCCGACAAATTCTGACGTCATGTCATCCTCGGGGAGAGAATTTCGAGACTTTTTACTAAGTATTTTGGTGAAGATATATTGATTATATAAATGATTAGATTCATGCTCTGAGAACTAAAATAGACCGGGAAGTAGTTTAAACGGGCAGGGGACTATTTTTAGATAAAAAGAGGTGCTTATCCAGTCAACAATACGCCATCCGCACAGTCTGCAAAGAAGATTGAAGCAGCGAAAACTAACGAACTGCTGGATTTTGCAGTTTAAGATAAAATTGTTTCAAAGAGGTATAAAATTGTTACATTGGAACTATTCATGAAGCTTGGTTTCTGATTTGTTGTCAAAATCTCCAAATCTGACATTTTTCAGAGTATTTATGAGTATCAGCAACAATAGTCGAGTGCATTCATACTGTTCTAGATGATTTCAGATCTATGCTTTCCCGACCCTATTTTTCTTCTGTTCACTTTTCTGACGCTTCCAGGCAAATATTTAGAAATTTGAACCTTGACAAGCATTATTATCAACCGGTAGTCGATCAGTCTTAGCATAGCACCTTGATAAATTGAGAAAGTTTCTTAGCAAAAATATAATTCAATAACTTTGCCTATCACGTCATATCTAAGATTCAGGGGTGTAGAGGAGATGCTCAAATTCAGGGGTGAAGGATAAAATGATACATATTTTTAAATTACTTTGACTCCACCATTTTCAACCAATTTTAACATTGGATTAGCAGCATCTCATG
>NW_027019605.1:0-11880 GCF_013076305.1 Rhopilema esculentum
ACCACCACCTCCCTGCTCTTCCTTCTCTGCCCCTTGATCTTAAAATTGTCGTCACGACATGTTTGGCGCATTCTGGATTTGTGAGTTTTTTTGGTTTACCAACGTGCCACTAGATGAGACCATAGAGATTGTTGCTGGTGCTTTACATTGTAGTGATCTAAACTGCCCCCCCAATCCTCCAGGTTTTGTCTTTGATTAAATTCCAACTAATCAAATAGTTTAGTCGTTTATGAAATTTTGTGAAGATGTGAATTTCGAATTGATGAATAAGTCGATCGAATTGAACAACATGTTCCCGCGAGCATCAGGCGAAAAACGGTTTCGAAAAGAAAACAGCCAGGTCGCATTTGCAAAAACCAAGACCCCCAAGTAAAATGTGGTTTCGCAATCGGTCAAACTTTGCAACAACAAAAGCATTAGGGTAGTCAAGATCATCCCGATGAGAGGTTATCGGTCGCTGATTGGTAGAAACAAGATAACCAATCAAACGCGACTTTCTTCCTTTCATGTTACTTTCGATCCACACCTGGATATAAATTTCCAATGCTGTTCCGCTTTTTTGAACCAAATTTTGCAAATTCAAACCTGTAGACAAAGTTCAGTCTTTATCCAGAGGAGGGTTGGCTTTTATAATTATTATTATTATAAAATTCTTTACAGTAGGCGAAGCAGTAGGCTTAACCAGGGGCCAATCAAAGTTTAGAGTTGCAATGTAAACAGGGCTCACGAAGACTGTTTTACATAATTGGATAAACCCTTGTATAATATGAACGGCAGGCAATTGGAAATGAGCCTTTAAGTTTTCCTTTAATTGAATTGGTGCCTTGTTTATACCAGCTAAATAAACTATTTTCATTATATCTAGAGCCCTATAATGGTTCCATGAAGATAAAATTTATGGAAACTGGTCTCATACCGGTATGTAGTAACATATTGATTCATTGGCACTTGTTTTAACAAATTTTGGACTTGGTACCAGAGCCGCAAAATTTCGAGCGCGTCAAGAGAGATCAAACTTCGTCTAAATGAGAAGAAGACTTTCCCTTCTTCTCAAATCGACACTCCACTGCTTCTCAAATCCTATCCTCTACCTGTGCACTTAAATTAATATAGCTCTGGTGCCCAGGGTGAACAAATATGAGCATTGCATTACGTGTTTTTCCCGTTTTACCCAATCGTTTCTTATTAACAGACCGTACACTTCTCGTCAGTACTCACCATACCCATTCTTTGTACATCATTATCACAGTCATCAACGGCAAGTTAACCGTTTGCGTCAACAAACATAATTGTTCCCCAGAGCCATACCATGCGCATTCTTTGTACATTGTAACATTATCATTATCATATCATTTTAGGGTTGGTATGAAGGAGCAGTAGATGCATCAACTGTGATCAAAGGGAAGAGGCTTCGGCTTGCCGGTTTTAAGTTCAAGCTGAAACTTCGGGACGACTCCTAGCAGCCAGTTTTTTGAAGTGAACTTAAACTGCTACAGAGAGGAAATTTTTTCAATATTCTTAAAAAGCAATTTTTTGCACGTATGCATTTTCTTACACTAATATCTCGTAGAATGCAAACGTTGATAAAATGTCATTTTTTGCTTTATTCTTAAGCTTTTAGCAAGTTGCAAAGAAACTTTTTACAAAATATGTCTTTCTTTGTTTCTCACCAATCAGAAGAAGAGGTAATTCCTATTCTTTTTTTGGCTGGCAGACCAAAGTGAGATCCTGGCACTGCATATATCCTTGGCAATTCTGCAGTTACATTTTCATGATTCGCGATTAAGGCAGGTGCGTGGGATGCGCGCAAAGTACAAAGAAAATCAACAGAGGATCCATGTTCGGTAGTTGCCTGCTCAAATGAAAATAAATTTGCGCGGGTGCGGATCCAGCGAAAAAGCTGACTTGACCCGTTGAAGAAAGGGGGTTGGGACCAAGTTTTTGATAATAACAGTCGAATCAGAAATACGAGCAAAATGTAGGTATTGTTAAGGCTGCCCAATCACATGCGTAGGGAAAGATTACTGGTGCAGATTAGTATTGCTAACCGAGATGACTGTTTCAGTGGGACTCAGCTACCAGTAGCAAACCAGAGCTCATAGAAAATACACAACAAGGTTCATTTAAATCAAAAACATCTTATCAATGAAATTTCTCGAAAATACAAATTTCTACTTCCCACAACAATTCAAACATATTTCTTACCATTGATAGATAAGTCTTTCACAAAACTAGGGGCAATAGAATCGATTTCAACCGTTAAGAAACGTGCTAGAAATACAAGGATTAATGTATTAGAACCGCTTGAAGCTACGACCTGATTATAGCACGACTGTGAAACAAGGTATAACTATGTCTCTCTTAAATCGGAAATACCTCAGGAAAATACCAACAGATCAGGACAGTGACAGTGTCCCAATTTCTAGCCGTAAAGATTTTTACCCAAAGATTGCCACTCACAATAACTAATTGGTTAAATGTAATTATCCATGTATGTTCTTGGTAATGTAGATTCTATGAATATGATTATCAAACAAGGGTAAAACTGAACAGCAGCTATATTTGGAATTTAGTTAAAATTAAGTAATAGATACAATATGCATGTGTTTTGTCATTCAATAATTGTTGTTAGACAAACATAGCCAGCAAAAAAGGAATAATTTCGTGACATGCAAATCAAAAATTAAAATACGTTTATCTTGTTTCTTTCTTTCTCATCCAAATCATCATCAAGTGTCATTAATGACTGCAAAAAACAAACATTTTTCAACTGAATCCAGTAAGAGTTTTTGTTAAGAATAGGAAGAATAAGGGCGTGGGAAATTCAATGTATTGTGAAGCGATCCTAACGACAGAAAATGTCCCTAAAAGAGGCCACTTCATTTTCTACTGATTAGGTACAACAGCCAATCTCCTTGAGAACTCAAAGCACTCGAGAAGGTTGGATTAATACTTATGCGTATTTAATAATACTACAATCGCAGACAAAATTGTTAAGAAAAATGAAATTTTTGCAATTTTCCACTTTACGGTGCCCCTGTAAATTCGAATCCCCCCCCCCCCTTCCGAATCAATGTTGGACTAGTAGTTCTGCCATTTGTGCTTCAAAAACATGCATTGAAAATTGATTGAAGCGGGGGAGGGGGGGGGGGAGGAAATTTGATTTTCAAAAGAAAGAGAAAACATAAATTCTTGAAAAGTTTCAACTATTTTTGTCCAGGATTGTAAGTCAAAAGTTTTGGCGATTCCTTGACGGGCCGCCAGTTTCTCATTTATTGTGTATCAACGTGAGAGATTTCCAAAAGGAAGTCACGGGCATGTGTCAAAATTACAATATTCAGAATCGGTTTAATAAAAAGAGTTTCTTACGGTGAATGTGAAGAACATTGCCATGGACGATAGAAAATGCCAAATGTCATGGTCATCATAGAAATCCATTACTCGACATTCTCTGTTTCCTTCACGTGATTTTGCTGGGCTGTACTGTAAAAAAATGATGCATTGTTACATATATATATCAATATCAATACGAAGCGATATATATCAATATCAATACGAAGCGATATATATCAAAATCGATACGAAGCGATATATATCAATATCAATACGAAGCGATATATATCAATATCAATACGAAGCGATATATATCAAAATCGATACGAAGCGATATATATCAATATCAATACGAAGCGATATATATCAATATCAATACGAAGCGATATATATCAAAATCGATACGAAGCGATCTACTGACTGGCGACCGTGCATTCTATATTGAATGCCGCTAAATATTGAATATTCAGTACAAAATTATCTCGGGATAGTTAATTGATGTTTCACTTCTATCCTAGATAACAATGAAAATTTTTTTACCAATTCTTCATTTTGTTTGAAAAAAATTAAAAGCTAATTGTTGGATCCAATATTATTAATTTTACCATATATGATATTTTCATGGCAAAATTATGATTTTTATTAATTCTGCAGAACTTTAGAATTATGGCATAATCAGGAAATCTAGCCAGGAAAAATCAGAAATTCAAATGAAACTACTTTAGCAACCATATGAGACATTGGAATGAGACTTTTTTTATCTCACAGTATTGTAACTCTCTGCAAAAGTAAATGAAATTTATTATGATGGGTTTTAACTTATAAAATTTACCATCACTAATCTTCAAGTTCCTTTTAGAAGCAGAAATCACAGCCATAAAAAAAATTACTTGTTATATTACGACATTTTTTGAGTTTTAACGGCCTCCAAGACTTATCTAAGCAATAAATCTTCAGAGATGAAAGTATTGCAAAGACTACACGTGTTATAGTGAAATTCATTTGTTAAGTGAAATTCAACTGCCATCACCGAACTCCTTCATGTATATCCGAAAAATCAAATACACTTCATCATCATGGGTGATTTCACTTAATCATCGGCATGGTAGCTGGATATTGGTGCATACTACAATATCTTTTATTGATGCATACTACAAAAATTTCCTTGTTTGCACACATGACTTTTGATATAAAAAAATTCATCAGAGCTGTTAAATTCAACCGCTAATAGATTTATTTCAGCAAATTACCTGCCAGTTTGTTAGGCCTTTAAAAAAGAAAACCAACGCACATCCCCACATGGAAACTGATAGCAAAGTGCAAACCAAAGGCAACGGGCGAAGCTTCTCTTTGTATCGAATCTAAGAAACAAAGCGATAGAGTTCTAAAGTGATGGCGTCACAGAAACAAAGCAAATGATTACGACACAAAAGCAAAGCAAGAGATGACGTCACAAAAATATATTTTCAAAATTTTTGAATTTGGATCATAACTTTATGAACAGAGCCAAAATAACAGTAATCCGTTAGCAAACTTCAAATCTTTCAATGGCCATAGCTCACCCGGTTTTTGACAAATTTGAATGATCTTGAATAATCTGAAGTGTTTTATAGTGTTTTTTTCATGTTATATGGTCAAAATTCGAAAATTCTAAAAATAGCTTTTATGTGACGTCATACTTACGAACTCTCGGCAAGGCGATTCAAAAACGATGATGACGAAAAAAGACAGAGGAAAGGACACAAGTTAGCGAGTTCCTACAATTAGCGACACTTGAAATTTTCTAAGAACTTTGAACACAATAGAAAAATAATAGCGAAAACGAAATAAAAGCCTGATTGGCAATGCTATTTGCAATTTCTGATAAAAGCCTGACTGCTATTAAGTTCTTGAAAAATGAGCAGCAACTTTTTATCTATTTCTATGTAAAGTTGGTACAGCGTCTAGCTAATTAAATCTAATTAAATCTAATTAAAATCGACTAATTGAAATTACCATCGCAATATATAAATCAGGCGTAACCATTGTTGTAATTTGTATTCCTTGCAAAGGTCACCAGTACAACTCAACCTTAAGTTGGGGAGTATTTTATATCCCTAGGTATTGAGTATTTTGCTACACCTACATAACTGCTAAAGAAACAGCTACAATGCCTGCCAAAAGTCTTGGAACACTGACATCAATTTCCAAGGTTAAAACCAATCCTCGCCCTCTCCCCTACGGAACAATGTTGGTTTCACCACCACCCCACATGCTCTTCCAATTCATCTGCCCCTTGCACATCTTAAAATTGTCGTCACGACATGTTTGGGGCATTACCTGCAATTTAGATGAGTTCTTTGGTTTACCAACAGTGACCACCTAGTAGACCTAGACGATTGATTGCATGAGTGACTTAACATTGTAGTCGATCTAAAACTGCCCCCCCAATCCTCCAGGTTGTTGTCATTGATTAAAATTCACTAATCAATAGATTTACGTCGTTCTATGGAAAATTTTGTGAAGATGTGAATCTTCGAATTGATGAATAAGTCCGATCCGATTGAGACAACATGTACTTCCGCAGAGCATCGGCGAAAAAACGGTTCGAAACACGAAGAACAGCCAGCGATCCGCATTTGCAAAAACCAAGACCCCCAAGGATGTAAAGAAATGTGGTTTTCGCAAATCGGTTCAAACTTCTTGCAACGAAACAAAAGCACTTAGGGTAGTACAAGAATCATCCCGATCGAAAGAGTTATCGGTCGCTGATTGGCTAGAAAAAGAATACCAATCAAACGCGGGACTTTCTTCCTTTTCATGTTAACTTTACGATCCACACCACGAAGATATAAATTATCCACTGAGCTGTTCCGTTTTCTTAACCAAATTTGCAACAGTATCAAACCTGTATAGACAAAGTATCAGTCTTTAATCCAAGAGGAGGTTGCTTTTTCAATTCATTATTAATATAAATTCTTTACAGTAGGGAAGCAGATGCGGCATTAACCACGGGAGCCAATCAAGCTTTAAGAGTTTGCAATGTAACAGGCTTCACGAGACCTGCTTTCTACATAATGGATAAACCCTATGTATAATCATGAACGGCAGGCAATTGGAAAATGAGCCTTTAGGTTCCTATAATTTGAATTGAGTGCCATTGTTAAGACATACCCAGCGTAAATAACTATTTTAGTATAATCATAGAGCCCTATAATGGTTCATGAAAGATTTAAAATCTATATGGAAACTTGAGATCTCATACGTATTAGTAACATATTGATTCATTTGGCACTGTCTTTCAACAAAATTTTGGACTTGTACAGCCGCAAAAATTTCGAGGCGTCAGAGAGATCAAACTGTCAGTCTAAATGAGAAGAAGAACCTCCCTTTCTCAAATCGACACTCCACTGCTTCTCAGAATCTATCTCTACTGTGCACTTAAATTTAACTAATAGCTCTGGTGCCCAGGGTGAACAGAATATGAGCATGCAATTTACGTGTATTTTCCCAGTTTTTACCAATTCGTTTCTTCATAACAAGACACGTACATTCTGTCAGACTCACATACCATATCTTTGTACCTCATTAATCACCATTCCATCACACGCAAAGTTAACCGTTTAGCGGTCAACAAAACATAATTCTTCCACAGAGCCATACATGCGCATCTTATGTACATTGATAAACAATTCATTATCATATTTGATTTTAGGGTGGTATGAAGGAGACACAGTAGAATGCCATTCAACTTGATCAAAAGGGAAGAGGCTCGGCTGGCGGTTCTTAAGTTCACACTGAAACTTACGGGACCGCACTTTCCTAGCAGCGCGTTTTTTTTGAATGAACTTTAAAACTGCTACAGAGAGGAAATTTCTTCAAGTAGTTCTTAAAAAAGACAAATTAAATAAATATAAATAAATGCACGTATGCATTTTCTTACCACTAATATCTTCGATAGAATGCAAACGTTATAAAATGTCATTTTGCTTTATCTCTTAAGCTCTTCTAGCAAGTTGCAAAAAACTTTTTACAAAATATGTCTTTCTTTGTTTCAATCACCAATCAGAACAGAAGATAAATCCTATTTTTTTTGCTTGGCAGACCAAAGTGAGATCCTGGCACTTCATATATCATTTTGGCAATGTCTGCAGTTACACATTTTCATGATTCGCGATTAAGGGCGTTGGTGGGATGCGCAGCAAAGTGGGACAAAGGAGAAATCAAGGGCGCAGAGGATCCATGATTCGGTAGAATTGCCTCTCAAATGAAAATAAATTTTGCGCAGTGCGATCCAGACGAAAAAGCTGAACTTGACCCGGTTGAAGAAGAGGGGTGTGGGACATGTTTTGATAATAACAGTCGAATCACGAAATACGAGCAAAATGTAGGTATGTTAGGCTTACCCAATCACATGCGTAGAGGAAAGATTACTGGTGCAGATTTAGTATTGCTAACCGAGATGACTGTTTCAGGGGACTCAGCTACCAGTCAAGCAACACAGAGCTCATAGAAATTACACAACAACGGCTTCATATCTAAAAAATCGAAAAACATCTTATCAATGAAAAATTTCTACGAAAAATACAAATTTCTACTATCCCACAACAACTTCAAACATATTTCACTTACACATTGATAGATAAGTTCTTTCACAAAAACGGGGCAATAGAATCGAGTTCAACCCGTTAAGAACGTGCTAGAAATACAAGGCATAATGTATTAAGAACCGCTTGAAGCGTACGACTTGATTATAGCACGACTGTGGAAACAAGGATAACTATGTCTCTCTTAAAATCGGATAATACCTCAGGAAAATACCAACAGATCCAGGACAGTGACAGTGTCCCAATTTCTAGCCGTACAAGTTTTACCAAAGTTGCCACTCACAATAACTAATGGTAAAATTGTAAATTATCCATGTATTTCCTTGGCTGAATACGTAGATTCTAGAAATTAAATTCATCAAACAAGGGTAAAACTGAACAGCAGCCTATATTGGAATTATTAAAATAGTAATAGATACCAAATACTTGCATGTGTTTTGTCATTCAATTGTTGTTAAGACAAACATAGCCAGCAAAAAAGGAATAAATGATTTCGTGACATGCAAATCAAAAATTCAAAATACGTTTATTCTGTTTCTTTCTTTTCTCATCCAAAATCGATCATCAAGTGTCATTTAATGACTGCAAAAAACAAACAGTTTTCAACTGAATCCAGTAAGCTTTTTGTTAAGAATAGGGAAGAATATAGGGCGTGGGAAATTCCAACTGTATTGTGAAGCGATCCGTAACGGACAGAAATTGTCCTAAAAGAGGCCACTGGCATTTTCTATCTGATTCAGGTACAACCAGCCAACTCTCCTTTAAGAACTCAAAAGCACTCGAGAAGGTTGGATTCAAATACTTTATGCGTATTTAATAATACACAATGCCAGACAAAAATTGTTTAAGAAAAATAAAAAGTTTTTGCAATTTTCCACTTATACGGTGCCCTGTAAATTCGAATCCCCCCCCTTCCGAATCAATGTTGACTAGTAGTTCGCCATTTGTGCTTTCAAAAACACTGCATTGAAAAATATGATGTGAACGGGGGACGGGGGGGGGGGGAGGAACATTTGAATTTTCAAAAGAAAGAGAAAAATCAAAATATTCAATGATTTGCTCAATACCTTATGTATATATTACCCATCTGTTGAACGCCAGCAACACTAAAAATGTAACCGACAAAAATCGCAAATGCACATTGATCAAGATATGGAAATCCATGTCCCTATAACAGTCCAACAGAACGACTAATTTGACGATCACCTGACTGTGCATTTATATAAACCGATTATACACCCAGTCCTAAATACTCAATGACACTGAGAAAACAGATCACACAGCCACTACCTACACACCAGAATCATACATCGAATGACTTTTCAAACAATAATCTTTTTGGTTGATGTGGAGGAGTGTAGTGTTGAAAAAAGAAAAAAAACAAACAAAAAAAAAAAAAAAAAGAAACAAAACAAAAAAAAACAAAAAAAAATAAAACAAAATACAAGAAAAAAAAAAAAAAAAGTAAAAAAAAAAGACAAAAAGAACGCTTTTTCTCGTTCTCAACCTATTTTGTCCAGATTGTAAGTTTCACAAAGGTTTTGGCGATTCCTTGACGCGCCGCAGTTTCTCTTTATGATGGGTATTTCAACGTGACGGAGGAGGATTTCACAAAGGAGATTTTCACGGGCATGTGTCAAACATTACAATATTCAAATCGTATTAATTAAAAAGAGCTTTCTTACGGTGAATGTTGAAGAACATTGCCGATGGACGATAGAAATTGCCAAATTCTGGGCCATCATGAAAATCCATTACTCGACGATCTCTGTTTCTTCACGTGATTTTGCTGCGCATGTACTGTAAAAAAAAATGATGCAATTGTTACACTATATATATCAATATCAATCGAAGCGCTATATATCAATATCAATACGAAGCGAGTATATATCAAAATCGTACGAAAGCGAGCATATATCAATATCAATACGAAGCGATATATATCAATATCATAACGAAGCGATACTATATCAAAATCATACGAGCGATAATAATCAATATAAATACGAAGCGATATTATATCAAATACAATACGAAGCGATATATATCAAAATCGTACGAAGCATCTACTGACTGGCGACCCGTGCATTCCTATATTGAATGCGCTAAATATTGAATATCAGTTACAAATTATCTCGGGTAGTTAATTGCATGTTTCACTTCGTATCTAATAACAATGAAAATTTTGTTTACCAATTTTTCATTTTGTATGAAAAAAATTAAAGCTAATTGTTGGATCCAATATTATTAATTTACCAATATATGATATTTTCATGCAAAATTATCATTTTTATAATTCCTGCAGAACTGTCTAGAATTATGGCATAATCAGGAATTTTAGCAGGAAAAATCAGAATTCAAATGAAACTACTTAGCAACCATATGAACATTGGAATTGAGACTTTTTATCTCACAGTATTGTACTCTCTGCAAAAGTAAATGACCAATTTACATTGATGGTTTACTTTATAAAAATTTACCATCAGCTAATCTTCAAGTTACCTTTTGAAGCAGAAATCAACAGCCATTAAAAAAACATTACTTGTTATCATTACGACATTTTTGGTTAATTAACCGTGCCACTCCAGACAGAACTTACTCTAAGCAATTTGAAATCCTTCGAGAAGCATGACAAGTACTTGCAAAGAGACCTACTCCAACGTCGTTATTAGTGTACAATCATGTCTGTGCACTCAAGTCGAAAATTCACCACTGCCATCACCCGAACTCCTTCATGTATATCCGAAAAATCAAATACACTTCAATCATCATGGTGATTTTCACTTAATCCATCGCTATAGGTAGCTGGATATTGGTGCATACTTACAAATTCTATTTATTGTATCGCATACCTACAAAATTTCTTGCTGCTGCACACATGGACTTCTGATATACAAGAAGAAATTCATCAGAGCTGTTAAAATTACAACCCGCTAATAGATCTATTTCAGCAATATTACCTGCCAGTCTTATGTTAGGCCTTTAAAAAAGAACACCATAATCGCGCACAGTCCACATGGAAATGAGCTTAGCAAGAACGGTGCACAAGTCCAAACGGGCAGACCGGGCAGAAGCCTTCTTCTTTGTATCGAATCTAAGACAACAAAGCCGTAGAGTTCTAAATGGATGGCGTCACAGAACAAGCAAATGATTCGACACAAAAGCCAAAGCAAAGCAGATGAACGTCACCAAAAAATATATTTTCAAGCAATTGTTTGTAATTTGAAATCATAACCTTTATGATACAGCCAGCCCAAGTAATACAGTAATCCGTGGTAGCAAACCAAATCTTTCAATGCCATAGCTTCACCGCGTCTTTGAAAGATTTGAATGATCTCTGAATATCTGAAGTGTTTTATAGTGTTTTTTTTCATCGTTATAGGTCAAAATTCGAAAATCTAAAAATAGCCTCCTTTATGATGAGCGTCATATGTACGAACTCTCGGCAAGGCATTTCAAAAACGATGATGACGAAAAAAGACAGAGGAAAACACAAGTTAGCGAGTTCCTAACAATTAGCGAACACTTAAATTTCTAAGAACTTTGAACACAATAGAAAATAATAGCGAAAAACGAAATAAAGCCTGATGGACAATGCTATTGCAATTATTCTGATAAAAGCCTGACTCTATTAAGTCTTGAAAAAATGAGGCAGCCAACTTTTTTATCGTCATTTCGTAATGTAAAGTTGGTACAGCGTCTAAGCTAATTAAATCTAATTAATCTAATTAAAATCGGCACTAATGAATACCATCGACAATATATAAATCAGGCGCGTAACCATTGTTAGTAATTTGTATTCCTTGCAAAGTGTCACCAGTACAACCGTTCAAACCTTAAGTTGGGATATTTTATATCCCTAGGGTATTGAGATTTTTGCACACCTACCATAACTGTAAAGAAACAAGCTACAATGCCTGCCAACAAGTCTGGGAACACTGACATCAATTTCCAAGGTTTA
>NW_027019606.1:0-11805 GCF_013076305.1 Rhopilema esculentum
AGATAAATCAAGATTTTTTTTTTCATATACAAAATCAGAAATCTAAGGGTTTACTTTGTACGGTTGAGATTTTACAAAAAATATATGAAACTAAGGAACTAGAAAAAGTCAAATTATAAATTAAAAAGTCAACCACACCAAGAAAACAAGTTTTTAGGACATTTAAAAACACTTTTGAGTTCTCTAATGCCGCTGAAGGTTTGAAATTTACAAAGTTTTTAAGGAAATTTTTTAAGCTGCATTTTGAAAACAAACATTTCAATTGTAAATAAAACATGAACCAGATATTTTGTTGACAATTGCTGACCATTATTGAACTTGCCGTACCTTCAAGAATAATCTGTTAAATTTTCGTTTCAGTATCTTGCATAGTTTCAGAGAAAATTGCATTCATACAAAGATAAATCAAGATTTTTTGTTTCATATACAAAATCAGAAATCTAAGGATTTACTTTGTACGGTTGAGATTTTACAAAAAACTATGAAACTAAGGAACTAGAAAAAGTCAAAATTATAAATTAAAAAGTCAACCACTTCAGAAAAACAAGTTTTTGAGACATTTAAAAACATTTTTGAGTTCTCTAATGCCGATGAAAGTTTGAAATTACAAAGTTTTTAAGGAAATTTTTTAAGCTTCATTTTGAAAACAAACATTTCAATTGTAAATAAAACATGAACCAGATAAATTGTTGACAATTGCTGACCATATTTGAACTTGCCGTACCTTCAACAATAATCTGTTAAATTTTCGTTTCAGTATCTTGCATAGTTTTAGAGAAAATCGCATTCATACAAAGATAAATCAAGATTTTTTGTTTCATATACCAAATCAGAAATCTAAGGGTTTACTTTGTACGGTTGAGATTTTACAAAAAACTATGAAACTAAGGAACTAGAAAAAGTCACAATTATAAATTAAAAAGTCAACCACACCAGAAAACAAGTTTTTAGGACATTTAAAAACACTTTTGAGTTCTCTAATGCCGCTGAAAGTTTGAATTTACAAAGTTTTTAAGGAAATTTTTTTAAGCTGCATTTTGAAAACAAACATTTCAATTGTAAATAAAACATGAACCAGATAATTTGTTGACAATTGCTGACCATATTTGAACTCGCCGTACCTTCAAGAGTAATCTGTTAAATTTTCGTTTCAGTATCTTGCATTGTTTTAGAGAAAATCGCATTCATACAAAGATAAATCAAGATTTTTTGTTTCATATACAAAATCAGAAATCTAAGGGTTTACTTTGTACGGTTGAGATTTTACAAAAAACTATGAAACTAAAGAACTAGAAAAAGTCAAAATCATCAATAAAAAAGTCAACCACACCAGAAAAACAAGTTTTTGAGACATTTAAAAACATTTTTGAGTTCTCTAATGTCGATGAAAGTTTGAATTTACAAAGTTTTTAAGGAAATATTTTAAGCTGCATTTTGAAAACAAACATTTCAATTGTAAATAAAACATGAACCAGATATTTTGTTTACAATTGCTGACCATATTTGAACTTGCCGTACCTTTAAGAGTAATCTGTTAGATTTTCGTTTCAGTATCTTGCACAGTTTGAGAGAAAATTGCATTCATACAAAGATAAATCAAGATTTTTTGTTTCATATACAAAATCAGAAATCTAAGGGTTTACTTTGTACGGTTGAGATTTTACAAAAACTATGAAACTAAGGAACTAGAAAAAGTCACAATTATAAATTAAAAAGTCAACCACACCAGAAAAACAAGTTTTTAGGACATTTAAAAACACTTTTGAGTTCTCTAATGCCGCTGAAAGTTTGAATTTTACAAAGTTTTTAAGGAAATTTTTTAAGCTGCATTTTGAAAACAAACATTTCAATTGTAAATAAAACATGAACCAGATAATTTGTTGACAATTGCTGACCATATTTGAACTTGCCATACCTTCAAGAGTAATCTGTTAAATTTTCGTTTCAGTATCTTGCACAGTTTTAGAGAAAATTGCATTCATACAAAGATAAAAGCATTCAATAAATTTTAAGGGCTTTTCAATTTTGGTATATTTGATCTTAAAATGAGACCCCTTTGTACCAATTTCAGTCAATGAACTAAAAATCGATTTTAATTAGATAGAAAGATGATTTCTAGCTTATCAATTGTTTGCTAGTTACCTTTTAACCGTCCTTAAAAGCATTCAATAAATTTTAAGGGCTTTTCAATTTTTGGTATATTTGATCTTAAAATAAGACCCCTTTCTACCAATTTCAGTCAATGAACTAAAAATCGATTTTAATTAGATAGAAAGATGATTTCTAGGTTATTAATTGTTTGCTAGTTACCTTTTAACCGTCCTTAAAAGCATTCAATAAATTTTAAGGGCTTTTCAATTTTGGTATATTTGATCTTAAAATAAGACCCCTTTCTACCAATTTCAGTCAATAAACTAAAAATCGATTTTAATTAGATAGAAAGATGATTTCTAGCTTATCAATTGTTTTCTAGTTACCTTTTAACCGTCCTTAAAAGCATTCAATAAATTTTAAGGGCTTTTCAATTTTGGTATATTTGATCTTAAAATAAGACCCCTTTCTACCAATTTCAGTCAATGAACTAAAAATCGATTTTAATTAGATAGAAAGATGATTTCTAGCTTATCAATTGTTTGCTAGTTACCTTTTAACCGTCCTTAAAAGCATTCAATAAATTTTAAGGGCTTTTCAATTTTGGTATATTTGATCTTAAAATAAGACCCCTTTCTACCAATTTCAGTCAATGAACTAAAAATCGATTTTAATTAGATAGAAAGATGATTTCTAGCTTATCAATTGTTTGCTAGTTACCTTTTAACCGTCCTTAAAAGCATTCAATAAATTTTAAGGGCTTTTCAATTTTGGTATATTTGATCTTAAAATAAGACCCCTTTCTACCAATTTCAGTCAATGAACTAAAAATCGATTTTAATTAGATAGAAAGATGATTTCTAGCTTATCAATTGTTTGCTAGTTACCTTTTAACCGTCCTTAAAAGCATTCAATAAATTTTAAGGGCTTTTCAATTTTGGTATATTTGATCTTAAAATAAGACCCCTTTCTACCAATTTCAGTCAATGAACTAAAAATCGATTTTAATTAGATAGAAAGATGATTTCTAGCTTATCAATTGTTTGCTAGTTACCTTTTAACCGTCCTTAAAAGCATTCAATAAATTTTAAGGGCTTTTCAATTTTGGTATATTTGATCTTAAAATAAGACCCCTTTCTACCAATTTCAGTCAATGAACTAAAAATCGATTTTAATTAGATAGAAAGATGATTTCTAGCTTATCAATTGTTTGCTAGTTACCTTTTAACCGTCCTTAAAAGCATTCAATAAATTTTAAGGGCTTTTCAATTTTGGTATATTTGATCTTAAAATAAGACCCCTTTCTACCAATTTCAGTCAATGAACTAAAAATCGATTTTAATTAGATAGAAAGATGATTTCTAGCTTATCAATTGTTTGCTAGTTACCTTTTAACCGTCCTTAAAAGCATTCAATAAATTTTAAGGGCTTTTCAATTTTGGTATATTTGATCTTAAAATAAGACCCCTTTCTACCAATTTCAGTCAATGAACTAAAAATCGATTTTAATTAGATAGAAAGATGATTTCTAGCTTATCAATTGTTTGCTAGTTACCTTTTAACCGTCCTTAAAAGCATTCAATAAATTTTAAGGGCTTTTCAATTTTGGTATATTTGATCTTAAAATAAGACCCCTTTCTACCAATTTCAGTCAATGAACTAAAAATCGATTTTAATTAGATAGAAAGATGATTTCTAGGTTATCAATTGTTTGCTAGTTACCTTTTAACCGTCCTTAAAAGCATTCAATAAATTTTAAGGGCTTTTCAATTTTGGTATATTTGATCTTAAAATAAGACCCCTTTCTACCAATTTCAGTCAATGAACTAAAAATCGATTTTAATTAGATAGAAAGATGATTTCTAGCTTATCAATTGTTTGCTAGTTACCTTTTAAACGTCCCTAAAAGCATTCAATAGATTTTAAGGGCTTTTCAATTTTGGTATATTTGATCTTAAAATAAGACCCCTTTCTACCAATTTCAGTCAATGAACTAAAAATCGATTTTAATTAGATAGAAAGATGATTTCTAGCTTATCAATTGTTTCCTAGTTACCTTTTAACCGTCCTTAAAAGCATTCAATAAATTTTAAGGGCTTTTCAATTTTGGTATATTTGATCTTAAAATAAGACCCCTTTCTACCAATTTCAGTCAATGAACTAAAAATCGATTTTAATTAGATAGAAGGATGATTTCTAGCTTATCAATTGTTTGCTAGTTACCTTTTAACCGTCCTTAAAAGCATTCAATAAATTTTAAGGGCTTTTCAATTTTGGTATATTTGATCTTAAAATAAGACCCCTTTCTACCAATTCAGTCAATGAACTAAAAATCGATTTTAATTAGATAGAAAGATGATTTCTAGGTTATCAATTGTTTGCTAGTTACCTTTTAACCGTCCTTAAAAGCATTCAATAAATTTTAAGGGCTTTTGAATTTTGGTATATTTGATCTTAAAATAAGACCCCTTTCTACCAATTTCAGTCAATGAACTAAAAATCGATTTTAATTAGATAGAAAGATGATTTCTAGGTTATCAATTGTTTGCTAGTTACCTTTTAACCGTCCTTAAAAGCATTCAATAAATTGTAAGGGCTTTTCAATTTTGGTATATTTGATCTTAAAATAAGACCCCTTTCTACCAATTTCAGTCAATGAACTAAAAATCGATTTTAATTAGATAGAAAGATGATTTCTAGCTTATCAATTGTTTGCTAGTTACCTTTAACCGTCCCTAAAAGCATTCAATAGATTTTAAGGGCTTTTCAATTTTGGTATATTTGATCTTAAAATAAGACCCCTTTCTACCAATTTCAGTCAATGAACTAAAAATCGATTTAATTAGATAGAGATAAATCAAGATTTTTTTTTTCATATACAAAATCAGAAAATCTAAGGGTTTACTTTTGTACGGTTGAGATTTTACAAAAATATATGAAACTAAGGAACTAGAAAAAGTCAAAATTATTAAATTAAAAAGTCAACCACACAAGAAAAACAAGTTTTTAGGACATTTAAAAACACTTTTGAGCTCTCTAATGCCGCTGAAGGTTTTGAATTTACAAAGTTTTTAAGGAAATTTTTTAAGCTGCATTTTGAAAACAAACATGTAAATTGTAAATAAAACATGAACCAGATATTTTGTTGACAATTGCTGACGATATTTAGAACTCGCTGTAACCTTTAAGAATAATCTGTTGAATTTTTGTTTCAGTATCTTGATAGTTCAGAGAAAATCGCATTCATACAAAGATAAATCAAGATTTTTTGTTTCATATACAAAATCAGAAATCTAAGGGTTTACTTTGTACGGTTGAGATTTTACAAAAAACTATGAAACTAAGGAACTAGAAAAAGTCAAAATTATAATTAAAAAGTCAACCCACCAGAAAAACAAGTTTTTTAGGACATTTCAAACACTTTTGAGTTCTCTAATGCCGCTGAAAGTTTTAATTTACAAAGTTTTTAAGGAAATTTTTTAAGCTGCATTTTGAAAACAAACATTCTATTGTAAATAAAACATGAACCAGATATTTTGTTACAATTGCTGACCATATTTGAACTTGCCGTACCTTCAAGAGTAATCTGTCAAATTTTCGTTCCAGTATCTTTGCATAGTTTTAGAGAAAAGTGCATTCATAAAAGATAAATCAAGATTTTTGTTTCATATACAAAATCAGAAATCTAAGGGTTTTACTTTGTACGGTTGAGATTTTACAAAAAACTATGAAACTAAAGGAACTAGAAAAAGTCAAAATTATAATTTAAAAGTCAACCACACCAGAAAAACAAGTTTTTAGGACATTTCAAAACACTTTTGAGTTCTCTAATGCCGCTGAAGTTTTGAATTTACAAAGTTTTTAAGGAAATTTTTTAAGCTGCATTTTGAAAACAACATGTCAATTGTAAATAAAACATGAACCAGATATTTGTTCACAATTGTGCTGACCATATTTGAACTTGCCGTACCTTCAAGAGTAATCTGTCAAATTTTCGTTCCAGTATCTTGCATAGTTTTTAGAGAAAATGCATTCATTACAAAGATAAATCAAGATTTTTTGTTTCATATACAAAATCAGAATCTAAGGGTTTACTTTGTACGGTTGAGATTTTACAAAAAACTATGAAACTAAGGAACTAGAAAAAGTGAAATTATAAAATTAAAAAGTCAACCACACCAGAAAAACAAGTTTTTAGGACATTTAAAAACACTTTTGAGTTCTCTAATGCCGCTGAAAGTTTGAATTTACAAAGTTTTTAGGAAATTTTTTAAGCTGGCATTTTGAAAACAAACATGTCAATTGTAAATAAAACATGAACCAGATATTTTGTTCACAATTGCTGACCATATTTGAACTTGCCGTACCTTCAAGAGTAACCTGTAAATTTTCGTTCCAGTATCTTTGCATAGTTAGAGAAAATCGCATTCATACAAAGATAAATCAAGATTTTTTGTTTCATATACAAAATCAGAAATCTAAGGGTTTACTTTGTACGGTTGAGATTTTACAAAAAACTATGAAACTAAGGAACTAGAAAAAGTCAAAATTATAAATTAAAAAGTCAACCACACCAGAAAAACAAGTTTTAGGACATTAAAAACACTTTTGAGTTTCTCTAATGCCGCTGAAGTTTGAATTTACAAAGTTTTTGAGGAAATTTTTTAAGCTGCATCTTGAAAACAAACATGTCAATTGTAAATAAAACATTGAACCAGATATTTTGTTGACAATTGCTGACCATATTTGAACTCGTCGTACCTTCAAGGAATAATCTGTTAAATTTTCGTTTCAAGTATCTTGCATTAGTTTTAGAGAAAATCGCATTCATACAAGATTAAAGCAAGATTTTTTGTCATATACAAAATCAGAAATCTAAGGGTTTACTTTGTTACGGTTGAGATTTTTACAAAAAAAACTATGAACTAAGGAACTAGAAAAGTCAAAATTATAATTAAAATTCAACCCACCAGAAAAACAATTTACAAAATATACATTTTAATTAGATAGAAAGATGATTTCTAGGTTATCAATTGTTTGCTAGTTTCCTTTTAACCGTCTTAAAAGCATTCAATAAATTTTAAGGGCTTTTCAAATTTGGTATATTTGATCTTAAAATAAGACCCCTTTCTACCAATTTCAGTCAATGAACTAAAAATCGATTTTAATTAGATAGAAAAGATGATTTCTAGCTTATCATTGTTTGCTAGTTACCTTTTAACCGTCCTAAAAAGCATTCAATAGATTTTGGGCTTTTCAATTTTGGTATATTTGATCTTAAAATAAGACCCCTTTCTACCAATTTCAGTCAATGAACTAAAAATCGATTTTAATTAGATAGAAAGATGATTTCTAGCTTATCAATTGTTTGCTAGTTACCTTTTAACCGTCCTTAAAAGCATTCAATAAATTTTAAGGGCTTTTCAATTTTGGTATATTTGATTCTAAAATAAGACCCCTTTCTACCAATTTCAGTCAATGAACTAAAAACGATTTTAATTAGATAGAAAGATGATTTCTAGCTTATCATTGTTTTCTAGTTACCTTTAACCGTCCCTAAAAGCATTCAATAGATTTTAAGGGCTTTTCAATTTTGGTATTTTGATCTTAAAATAAGACCCCTTTCTACCAATTTTCAGTCAATGAACTAAAAATCGATTTTAATTAGATAGAAAGATGATTTCTAGCTTATCATTTGTTGCTAGTTACCTTTTAACCGTCCTTAAAAGCATTCAATAAATTTTAAGGGCTTTTCAATTTTGGTATATTTGATCTTAAAATAAGACCCTTCTACCAATTTCAGTCAATGAACTAAAAATCGATTTTAATTAGATAGAAAGATGATTTCTAGCTTATCATTTGTTTGCTAGTTACCTTTTAACCGTCCCTAAAAGCATTCAATAATTTTAAGGGCTTTTCAATTTTGGTATTTTGATCTTAAAATAAGACCCCTTTCTACCAATTTCAGTCAATGAACTAAAAATCGATTTTAATTAGATAGAAAGATGATTTCTAGCTTATCATTGTTTTGCTAGTTACCTTTTAACCGTCCCTAAAAGCATTCAATAATTTTAAGGGCTTTTCAATTTTGGTATATTGATCTTAAAATAAGACCCCTTTCTACCAATTTCAGTCAATGAACTAAAAATCGATTTTTAATTAGATAGAAAGATGATTTCTAGCTTATCAATTGTTTGCTAGTTACCTTTTAACCGTCCTTTAAAAGCATTCAATAAATTTTAAGGGCTTTTCAATTTTGGTATATTTGATCTTAAAATAAGACCCCTTCACCAATTTCAGTCAATGAACTAAAAATCGATTTTAATTAGATAGAAAGATGATTTCTAGCTTATCAATTGTTTTCTAGTTACCTTTTTAACCGTCCTTAAAAGCATTCAATAATTTTAAGGGCTTTTCAATTTTGGTATTTGATCTTAAAATAAGACCCCTTTCTACCAATTTCAGTCAATGAACTAAAAATCGATTTTAATTAGATAGAAAGATGATTTCTAGCTTATCATTGTTTGCTAGTTACCTTTTAACCGTCCTTAAAAGCATTCAATAAATTTTAAGGGCTTTTCAATTTTGGTATATTTGATCTTAAAATAAGACCCCTTCTACCATTTCAGTCAATGAACTAAAAATCGATTTTAATTAGATAAGAAGATGATTTCTAGCTTATCATTGTTTTCTAGTTACCTTTTAAACGTCCCTAAAAGCATTCAATAATTTTAAGGGCTTTTCAATTTTGGTATTTTGATCTTAAAATAAGACCCCTTTCTACCAATTTCAGTCAATGAACTAAAAATCGATTTTAATTAGATAGAAAGATGATTTCTAGCTTATCATTTGTTGCTAGTTACCTTTTAACCGTCCCTAAAAGCATTCAATAATTTTAAGGCTTTTCAATTTTGGTATATTTGATCTTAAAATAAGACCCCTTTCTACCAATTTCAGTCAATGAACTAAAAATCGATTTTAATTAGATAGAAAAGATGATTTCTAGCTTATCAATTGTTTGCTAGTTACCTTTTAACCGTCCTTAAAAGCATTCAATAAATTTTAAGGGCTTTTCAATTTTGGTATATTTGATCTTAAAATAAGACCCCTTTCTACCAATTTCAGTCAATGAACTAAAATCGATTTTAATTAGATAGAAAAATGATTTCTAGCTTATCAATTGTTTGCTAGTACCTTTTAACCGTCCTTAAAACATTCAATAAATTTTAAGGGTTTTTCAATTTTGGTATATTTGATCTTAAAATAAGACCTTCTACCAAATTCAGTCAAAGAACTAAAAATCGATTTTAATTAGATAGAAAGATAATTTCTAGCTTATCAATTGTTTGCTAGTTACCTTTTAACCGTCCTTAAAGCATTCAATAAATTTTAAGGCTTTTCAATTTTGTATATTTTGATCTTAAAATAAGACCCCTTTCTACCAATTTCAGTCAATGAACTAAAAATCGATTTTAATTAGAAGAAAGATGATTTCTAGCTTATCAATTTTTTGCTAGTTACCTTTTAACCGTCCTTAAAAGCATTCAAAAATTTAAGGCTTTTCAATTTTGGTATATTTGATCTTAAAATAAGACCCCTTTCTACCAATTTCAGTCAATGAACTAAAATCGATTTTAATTAGATAGAAAGATGATTTCTAGCTTATCATTGTTTCTAGTTACCTTTTAACGTCCTTAAAAGCATTCAATAAATTTTAAGGGCTTTTCAATTTTGGTATATTTGATCTTAAAATAAGACCCCTTTCTACCAATTTCAGTCAATGAACTAAAAATCGATTTTATTAGATAGAAAGATGATTTCTAGCTTATCATTTGTTTGCTAGTTACCTTTTAACCGTCCTTAAAAAGCATTCAATAAATTTTAAGGGCTTTTCAATTTTGGTATATTTGATCTTAAAATAAGACCCCTTTCTACCAATTTCAGTCAATGAACTAAAAATCGATTTTATTAGATAGAAAGATGATTTCTAGCTTATAAATTGTTTGCTAGTTACCTTTTAACCGTCCTTAAAAGCATTCAATAAATTTTAAGGGCTTTTCAATTTTGGTATATTTGATCTTAAAATAAGACCCCTTTTACCAGACAATTCTCAGCTCTACATGAATAAGATCGATTTCATTACGATTAGAATAATAAGATTAATTCTGCATCTGTTTTATATCCTTTTTAACCTCCCTGAAACATGATTCATAGATTTTAAGGGCTTTTCATTTTGGTATATTCCTAATTTCTATAATATCTAACATTACATATTGTGAAATATTATCATCGAGCTTGAACTACAATCGCTCTCTAATCTGTAATATATGCTTATACGTCAAGGGATATGCTTCATAATACCTGCGGCTATAATTTTTTGCTTAGTACAATTATGTCTGAAATCATAACACATAGCGTCTGACTAATAGAGATTAGTTAACCAGAGTGTCGTCTTACTCGATTAATAACAGCCATATATGTTATGCCTCTAATAATAAGACCTTTCTCTACACAATTCATCAGTCAAAACAACTAAAAAATCTATATCCTGTTAATTAGATAGAAAAGATGACTTATCATAAGTCTTTACTGTTTCTTACTTAATATTCCTTAGTCATTCATACTGAATTCGATATAAGTCTTATTCAAAAATGGAACTTAATAAACTACTCCTTGAAAAACCGAATCTTTTACTTAACAGACTCAAACAGATATACTACATCAGCTATTAATCGTATTTCTGTTTGTGACTGAACTTGTTAGAAAGGGGTCTTATTTTAAGATCAAATATACCAAAATTGAAAAAAGCCCTTTAAATCTTATTGAATGCTTTTCAGGGACGTTAAAAGTAACTAGCAAAACAATTGATAAGCTAGAAATCATCTTTCTATCTAATTAGATATAAACAGATATTCATGAATAGATATGTGGCTCATTAAGATCAAATATACCAAAATTGAAAAGCCCTTAAAATCTATTGAATGCTTTTAGGACGGTTAAAAGCGTAACTAGCAAACAAATGATAAGCTAGAAATCATCTTTCTATCTAATAAAAACGATTTTTAGTTCATTGACTGAAATTGGTAAGAAAGGGTCTTATTTTTAAGATCATATACCAAAATTGAAAGCCCTTAAAATTTATTGAATGCTTTTAAGGACGGTTAAAAGGTAACTAGGCAAACAAATTTATAAGCTAGAAATCATCTTTCTATCTAATTAAAATCGATTTTTAGTTCATTGACTGAAAATTGGTAGAAAGGGGGTCTTATTTTAAGATCAAATATACCAAAATTGAAAAGCCCTTAAAATTTATTGAATGCTTTTAAGGACGGTTAAAAGGTAACTAGCAAACAATGATAAGCTAGGAAATCATCTTTCTATCTAATTAAAATCGATTTTTAGTTCATATGACTGAAATTGGTAGAAAGGGGTCTTATTTTAAGATCAAATATACCAAAATTGAAAAGCCCTTAAAATTTATTGAATGCTTTTAAAGGACGGTTAAAAGGTAACTAGAAAACAATGATAAGCTAGAAATCATCTTTCTATCTAATTAAAATCGATTTTAGTTCATGACTGAAATTGGTAGAAAGGGGTCTTATTTTTAAGATCAAATATACCAAAATTGAAAAGCCCTTAAATTTTTTGAATGCTTTTAAGGACGGTTAAAAGGTAACTAGCAAAAAATTGTAAGCTATAGAAATCATCTTTCTG
>NW_027019607.1:0-11744 GCF_013076305.1 Rhopilema esculentum
ATTATCAAATTTGATACCGAGCACCACTGTAATGTGCTCTTTACAATCAACTTATCTACTGACAATGATCTCATAACAGTCCAAACATCCTTTTTGATGCAACCAAGTGAGCCAAAGCAAAGCACTTTCAAATCCACCTCCCAACCTAACGACTGCAGCAGACTGCACAGCGGCTGATACCGTTTCTCTTTGGTGTTCAGTGCTTGCTCAAAATACAGATCGTAGCAGACAGTCACCTCTAAGATAATGCATTTACGTGACTGATTGTCAATGATAATGATGTCAGGTTTACGATGCGTAATACGCTGTAATTCATCACCATATTCCGTTATTATTGATTCTGCAAGTTTGTTTGCATGAAACTGGAAACCACTTATACTTCCTGAGATCACCTCAAATATTTTGTCAGCAATTCGATTGTGACGTCGACTATAAAAGTTGTGAAACTCTCTACATCCATTCATCAGATGTGCGACACTTTCCGTGTGCTGATGGTAAAAGGGGCAAGAAGGGTCATTATCACGATTCCATACATGCTTTGTGAAGTTTGTTGGAAGTAGACTCAACCGTGCTTTTATTGCAAACTTCACCAGTAAATCACTTACTTTCCAGTTGTAAAAAATTGAATGGGAGGATTTCAACTGAACATCAGTCATGCAGAGAAAGGGGCCTTGAACTGACAATTGCTTTGCTTTTTGCAAATCTCGATTAACTGTCTGTTTGAATAGCAACTTTTGAAGTGGAGCACCTTCATCAAAAAATTCACCATTAATAATTACTCCAGCCTTTCCTTGCCTGAACTCAATGGAAACATCTAGCTTTCTAGCATATCTCAGAAGATCTGGCCAATCTGATTGACACCCAAATTTGGTACGACTATTCAGGTAGCCGTCTTCACTAATCTCAAACCCAAGGAAGTTCATATCATTATCTGTTGAAGCAACTTTCCGTTTTTCCATATCCAAATTAAGGGATTGACGTGCAATGTTCTTGAAATGTAATTGGGGATGATTCAACATCTTAATGAGAAATGCAACCCTTGTTGACCTATACACATCTGACACACGCTTAACTCCAATCCCTCCGTGCTCGCGTGGTAAGAAGATGATGAGCTGTGTTGTTGTTTCATACAAATCGTACATATTTCGAACTGCCTTCACCAAGGACTTTTCCATGAGTTCCAACTGCTCCTCTGTAAACCTTGTATTGTAAAAATGGTGGAGAATCTTCGCGAGAGCCAAGTTATTTAAAGCACTAGCCTTTAGAGCAAGGGGCAATTTGCAGCTTGTTATTTTTTCCAATAAATCTTTATAACTTTCTATAACTTTATACACTTGCACAGCATCTTCGCCGAAAAGTGAGAGAGACTTTCCAAGATACTTATAGGACTTGTCACGGGGATAAACTTCGATGACATTTCCTTGAATTGACACAGTTGGCTTTTTATCTGCCTTGCCTTTGTACCAGTTATTCCCAGACCTCCTTGCATACATAACTGCACATTTACTGGGTTTCACTTCTAAACCTGCTATCTTCATGGCAACTTGTCCAATATCAAACATCTCATTTATAATCGTTACGTCATAACTGACAACAACAACATCATCCGCAAAAGCTTGCAATGGACATGGATTAATCCTTCTTTCATCTTCGATGCCCTGCCTGATAACAGCCTCTTTTACCATAGGCTTGCATACTCTGTCAATCACCAATATGAATAAAAGTGCACTCAAAGGGTCACCTGTCTTTGTTCCTCTGATTATATTGAACTCTTTACTCAATTCAAACCCACAAATCACAGAAAACGAAGAGTAACGGTATAGATCTTCGACCAAGCAACAATAAATCAAAGGAATGTCAAATTCCCGGAGAGTTTCAAAAAGAAAACTATGCTCAATGCTCCCAAACGCATCCGCAAAATCCACAAAAACTGCACAAAACTTTGTACTTAAGTGTCTGAAATCATCCATTGCGGCTTTCAAACTAAAAATCAATTCCTGTCTGTCACGATCGGGCAGGAAGGCACGCTGCCAAAAAGCAATCTCATTGGATATGTGTGGGGTGATTCGTTTACAGATTGCTTTCGAAAACACCTTGTAACAAGTGGGTAAAAGAGATACATCCCTAAGCGTTGACAAATCAGTGATACTAAAATTCTTCTTGGGGATTCGCTGAACAATTGACTTTTTCCATGATGTTGGTATTCGCAAATTTACAAGCACAACGTTCAAGATATTCACAAAAACATACCCATTTTCGCTAAACATTTCCTTCATGTCCTCGTAAGTAACCCCATCGGCACCACAACTCTTCCCACTGGGGCAGCCTTTCACAGTAGATTCAATCTCATCATAGCTGAAAAAATGACCATAATTCACAGATGCCAATGCCTCCTCACGATCAAAGAATGGAGGTACAACACCTTCAAAGCCATTAGAATCAGCACATTTGCTCGACTGAGCGTAATAATCCTCATTCCGTTGCACTGAAATTATAGCATTCTCGATGTTAGGCCAATAGCCGTTGTTCCTTATTACAGCTATCGCCTTCTTCCTTCGCTGTAACCACAAACAGGTCAGCTTTTCCTTTGATACTTCGTCGCTATTGTTATTCTCTCTTCTTTTTGACGATAAGAATGGTATGATTGTATTGTTAATGTATTTCAATTGTTTACTTATGTACTCAATTCTATCCACAGCGTTATTTATGCAATAATTGTCATCCCTTGGGAACAGTCGCAAACCACGGCAAACAAATTTCAAAAAGTTCACGCTCCACTGCGACCCATTCACCCTCTTGGCCAAGAACTTGTTGTTTTGGTAAAATATCCCCGATAATATCTTTGCAACTTTAATCCAGTCACCAATAATTCCACGACAAATAAAGTCTCCGTGGTTCGTCCTTTTCGAAGCAAAAAGCGCTCTGAATTTTCGTTCCCTATCCTGAAAAGCTCCCCACTCGTCTCCATTCAATAACCTGATATCATCATAGATTTCCTCGCAATCAAAATTTGAGTCGAACTTGGTTCCAACAAAAAATATCTTTCCTCCTCTTATGGCTGATTTAATTGCTCTTTTTGGCTTGACAATCATGAATATTAACTTGATGTAGTGAATAACAGCATTAACGACGGCAGTTACGACGGATTACGTGGAATTTTTAAACTTCAGACAGACGCACCATTAGGCCCGACTGCCCTTCATCGTCACCATGAAATAATAGCAATATTTTTTTTTAAACATCTCATTTTCATTGAATACATTTTAAATTTACAATTATACGACTCGCTTTTACAGGCATCATATAATTGGCTTATCTGCATTACAATATTTAAAAGTCAATTAGTTCGGGGCTTAGCCATGGTTTGTTTCGACGACAGAAGATATAGTAGGTGCAGCGGATAGAAATGTTCATGAGTTTCATCAAGATGGATTTAGTTTGATTTGAGTCAAAATTAAGTTGGTGTAGCATGTCAGAGAGAGAGGTAGATGAGGTTCCCAGAATGCCAAGGGCACTCATAGAAAGGTTAACAAAGGTAACACGTTTATAGGCAGGGCTCAGTTCCTTGATAAGGTCGTTATATTTCCTAGCTTTTCGTGTACTGTTTTCGTCGATGTTGCTTTCGAACCCAACAGTAAGCTCTAGCATGTAGAGGATTCGATCTTCAGTTACGAAGACAAGATCTGGTCGATAGGAGTCGCCTGTGATTAAAGAAGGTGATAGAAATGAAGGCAGGTCGGCGTAAAGTGAGCTGTTTCTAGGTGTTGAAAGGATTTTAGCCAAATATAGAAGTACAGAATCATGTCTCCAGGTATACCTACCATGTTCAAGGTAATTCTTGCAGCTAGAGACTATGTGCTGTAATGATTCTGATTGGAGACAGAAAGAGCAGGCAGATGACTGAGTAATTGACCATTTGCAGAGGTTTTTCCTAGTGGCAAGAGTGTTGTTTAGGTATTTGATGGTAAAGTTGTAAATGTTTTTTGGTAACTTTTTCTGGACACTAGACCAAAGTTGATTAGTTCCCTTAGAAGCAAATTTTAAGATGCAGGGGATAATAAATCCTTGAGATGTAAGAACGTTTTCAATGCGGTTTTCGTGTTCACTTTGGATGGATTTGAGAACTTGTTTGGTGTTGCGATAAACGTCATATTGTATGTTTGTACCAGTGCTAGAGTCTTTCCATAAAGAGCAAATCTCTTGGTTTGGGGACAGTCTTAAAGAGTTGCGGATAACTGTTTGGCATTGTAAGAGCTTGGTAGATGGAAGAATGAGATTGATGCCAAATTTCGATTTTGGAATGACGAGGCTACTTAGTGAAGCACTTATTGGCAGCTCGAGCCATTGTCTAACAAAGCTTGAAACAACATTGTCTTTCTCTGTCACCCATGTCTTGCTTAAATCAGCGATGGTCAGGTTCCAGGAAATTTTGGATAGCACATATCGGTGGTATAACAGAATTTTGTTCTTTGGATGACACGACAATTTGTCGATACTGGACATTAACGAGTTGACAGTTTCCAATAGTTCTGACATATGATCACTATTATCCATAGGAAAGTTGAAGTATCTACCAAGATATTTAAAAGATTTGTCTTTTTCAACAGTGGGAACTATGTTTTTATTGACAATAAGTTTGGGTAGAAACTGAACAGATGAAGTAGATGATTTTTTAATTCCAAATGTTGAGCACTTGTCAACCCGAATATGCATGTTTGCCCAAGAGCACCATCTAGAGAAGTGGTTTAAGAGAATTTGATTTT
The DNA here is from genome assembly GCF_013076305.1 of Rhopilema esculentum. The sequence continues at coordinate 4,764 of NW_027019607.1, forward strand.
CGTTTTCTTGACCAGTAACCACTGCCGCATCGTCAGCAAACTGAAACCAATGGACAGGGTTTAAGGAGTTTGTATAGAAGCCGAACTGGTTGAATTTATTATCTGAGATGTAATGAATGAAAGTAACAATAATAATAATAGTAACAATAATAATAATAATAGTAACTATTGTGTTCTGTATATCGTCATAGATATAGACCATAGAAAATATGTTCTTGATTCTAATCGGTTCTTCAATCAAGTCACTCAAAATACATTGACAGCATTTCCTATATTAATTATGCTAATTATGTTAATTATGCTTGAACATTATATCTCCCCCTTACTTAAATTAAAACGTCTCTTCTGGAACAGTAACAAAACAATAGTTAAATGTTTACAAATATAGTTGATCATGTTTCATAAATGTTTTGTCCGTATCTTCTAGCATTTCTCCTTTCCCGGACAGGGTATCTAGGAATCAAAACTTCAGCTTGAACGTTTGGACGGTTTGGCATATCCATAATATCTTCATCGTCTATGTCAGAATCAATTTCAGTTTCTTTCTGAATAGGAAACCTTTTGAAATGAGAAATATTTCTTGTGATTGTATGATCTTTTCCTTCGTTATAAGCAGTTAGCATTGTTCCTTTCTTTTCAATTACGATGTAAGGATCTGGGTTGAAATTTGTAGATAATTTGTTCTGCTTAGGCTGTTTTACTAAGACAGTATCACCAATATCTATTCCTGATGCTTTGGCTCTTTGAGCTCTATCAGTGTTCTCTTTCATCTTCCCTTTTTCAATAAAATCACGATGGACAAGATGTTGATGTGTTTCTGATGTATTTTCAGTTGTAAACTGCGGCAATTTAGTGTTTATAGATCGGTTAAATAGCAATTGAGCGGGCGAAAATTGAGTTGTGCTGTGTGGGGTTGCACGATAATTGAGCAAAAAACGATTTAGTTCTTTCCTCCAATTTCTCTTATCAATAACAGCTGAGCGTATAGCTTTTGTTAAAGGTTTCATAAATGTTTCTGCTTGAGCATTGGCTTGAGGCCATAAAGGTGTGATTCTGCGATGTACTGGTCCAGTTTCTCTCATGAATTCTTGAATTTCGCTGCTTGAAAATGGTGGTCCATTATCGCTGATGAGAATTTCAGGAATACCGTGTCTTGCAAATATTCCTTCTAGTTTCGGAATGGTTGATTTGGCAGATGTAGAAGTAACGATTTCAACTTCAGGGAATCGGCTATATGCATCAATGACAACGAGCAAATATTCCCCTGTTGGTAAAGGTCCCAAAAAATCAATGTTGACTGTGTGCCATGGAGCGGGCGGTAGTTTTGTCATTTTCAACGGTTCTGGACGCGCGGCTGGTCCAGTTGCTTGGCAGGCTAAGCAATGTTTGATAATATTTTCCGTACGTTCATCAATACCAGGAAACCATATCTTGGTACGTAGCAGCTTTTTCGTCTTTACTAGGCCTTGATGACCTTCATGTGCAATGTTGATTGCTTGAGTACGAAGTGAATTCGGTAAAACAATACGAGTATCTCGTAATACTATGTTCGAATCTGTGACAGTTAATTCCTGACGAATTTTATGAAATTGTAGGAGTTCTGCTCTGTTGATATTTTCTGGTAACGTGCGAGTTTTATCATAAATGTCTTGCCAATTTGTATCGCGAATGTTTGAAATAACACGTTGAAGCGTTGCATCGTTGCAAGTAGCGGTGGCGATCTCAGAAAGTGTCATTGCTTTCGGAACGGATTGTTGCGATAGAAAATTGACGTAGTCTTCTGCATTGTTATTATGCAAAGTTGTATCCTGAATTGGGTGTCGCGATAAGAAATCTGATGGGTTATCTTGTCCCTTTATGTGTATAACATCAAAGTTATATTCTTGCAGGCGTAAGTTCCATCGTGCGATTCGAGCTGGAGGGTTGGATTTCGGATTGTTTAAGATTATTTCAATCGGTTTACAGTCTGTGTACAACTTGAATGATCCTCCATACAAATACGTGTGTAGTCTTTCAACTGCCCAAACAATTCCTAGGGCTTTACGTTCTGTCTGTGAATATCGACGTTCTGTAGGTGTCAAGGCTCTGCTAACATATGCAACTACTCGTCTTTGCTTTGTTGGCGAAAGTTGCGATAATATTGCAGAGAGGCCTACAGGCGATGCATCGGTGATGACTTCCGTCTCTTTGTGTGGATCGAAGTATGCTACGACAGTGTGACTTGTCAAGGCTTTCTTTAATGCGTCAAAATCTTGTTGTTGTTTTTCTGACCAGCGGAATGGCGTGTTTTTCTTGGTAAGTTCACGTAATGAGTGTGTTAGATCACTAAAACGCGGAATGAACTTTGCACAATATGTAGCCATTCCAAGGAAACTGCGGATTTCGCTAGCTGATTGAGGTGCTGGTGCATTGTGGATTGACTTTACTTTTTCCGGATCTGCGGAAACACCTTTGTCGGAAAATACGAAACCGAAGAAAGTCAAAGACTTCTGAGCGAACAGACATTTCTCGCGGTTCAGAGTTAGTCCGACTTTTATGAACTTCTCGATGACAGCTTTCAGTGCATTGTTGTGTTCTTCTGGAGTTTTTCCATAAATAATTACGTCATCGCTTATGTTAATCGCTCCAGGAATATCTCTTATTTGATCACTAATGACACGTTGGAATAGTTCTCCCGCTGAATTCGTGCCAAAATTTAATCTTTTGTAGCGACGCAGACCTTTGTGTGTTGCGAAAGTAGTGACATATCTGCTTTCGGGGGCAAGTGTTAGCTGATGATACCCAGACCGAAGGTCAAGTTTGGAAAACAATTGTGCTCCGTTGAGGGCGTGTATCAAATCATCAACTGTAGGACTTTGGTGACGTTCACGTTGTATCGCGCGATTCGGCATTCTCATGTCCACGCAAATTCGTACTTTTCCATCTTTCTTTGGGATAACAACAATTGGTGAGACATAGGGCGTTGGTCCTTCAACGGGTTCAATAATGTCCTGCGCTTCTAATTCTTGTAGCGCAGCGGCGACTTTCTGTCTCATGTGAAATGGAATTCTCCGCGCGTTTTGTGCGACAGGGGGCACTGTTTCATCAATATGTAATTTGACTTCAAAGTCTTTTAATTTTCCAATACCATCAAAAATCTGGGGATAGCGTGCGGCGATGTATTCACTGTTGAGCGGGCAATTATCCACAGTGTTAATATGCAGCGTTATTAACATCAAATCGCTGGCGGTTTTGTAGCTAAGTAAGCATCCTGCATTTCCAGAAATAACATGAATATCATCAACAGTAACTTTGTGCTTGGACTCAAAAGTCGCGGTAAATTTTCCAAGGGTTTTCAGAGGCGTGTCCATGTTATAGGCAAATAGAGAGGCATCGGATTTTTGTAAACGAATTTTACCCTTAGCGGCAAGTGTGTTATAAGTTGCCTGATCCACAATGTTCGTGGAGGCGCCAGTATCCAGTATCATCTGTACTGGACAATTATTGATTTTGACTTCCACTGCTGGAGATTTATTTTTCTTTGTTGTCAACGTAAAAAGATACTCATCGTCGCTTTCGCTTTGCGGTGGAGCGGAAGCTTGGCTTATCTGGCGGATATTTTTACCTTGAGATGGGCGTTGCTTTGGTGGAAATTGCTTTGCTCGGCAAACTTTGGAAAAATGATTGTTCTTGCCACAAGTATTGCATTGTTTTCCTTGTGCAGGGCAGGGACTTTTAGTGTGGGGCCATGTATATCCACAGTTGCGACATTTTCCAGTTGGACGGCGATTTTGGGCTTGCGGCCTGTGCGGCTTTTGTTGCACGGCACGGTTTCTCGTCACAAAATTTGCTGTGTCCCTTGAGTGTAGAGGCTCTACTAATAGGAGATTTTGCTCCATATCGATGGCTTGTGCTTCACTAACTTCGAGTGCGCGTGCTTTTGTCAGCAAGGCATCGAGGGTGAGCGTGTCTTCTCTAAGCGCGTAACGGCGGAGACGCGTCGAGAGGCAGTGCTGAATAATCATGGACTTGATTTCTGTGTCCACATTCCTAAATTCGCAATTTGCAGCCAGCTTTCTCAGACGTGTCGCAAATTGATCAATTGTTTCACCACGGTTTTGCGTTGCTTTTCTGAATTGAAATATTTCAAAATCAATGTTTTTCTTAGGGAGAAAATATTCATCTAGTTTCTCCAAAGCTGTCTCATAGTCATCATCTTCACCATTGTTCGGAATTGTATCAAAAATGTCCTGTGTGTCTTGACCAACTTGGTAGAGTAGTAGGGCTCTTTGCTGCACTGGACTTGTAACATCAATTGCAGCTAGGTATGTTTGAAATCTTCGTCTCCAAGATTTCCATCTCTGGCCTACTGAGCTAGGATCAGTGTACGCATCGAACGGTGGTAACGGAGGTAAATCGAGGCGAGCAGCCATAACTGTATAAGATAGTTAGACGTATTTGCTAATAGTAAAGTATCCTCGTCGCCATTATTGTGTTCTGTATATCGTCATAGATATAGACCATAGAAAACATGTTCTTGATTCTAATCGGTTCTTCAATCAAGTCACTCAAAATACATTGACAGCATTTCCTATATTAATTATGCTAATTATGTTAATTATGCTTGAACATTATAGTAACAATGTGAAAACATTTTTTATTTTATATTCTTCTACTTACAACAGTAACCTCACTTTACAGGTAGTTACTATCGGCTAGCCTGGTGACAAGTTTACTAATTTTACAAAAGTTATAACATTTAAATAAATCATATGAGTGCAAAGAATCTTTAGAAGGAGAGCAGTTCAGGGTTTGTCCAAGTCTTATTGCGCATACAGAATATATAATAGGATGTCCGTATAATTATTGCTGACAGTTTTTTAATTATAAAATTACGGTGTTGGTAGTCAAGTTTTAGTTCATCACACATATCGATGAAAGAATCACAGGAGTTACCAAAGATACCGAGACAGCTGATAGATAGATTAACAAAGTTTACTTTTTTGAACTTAGGGCGTAGTTCCTTTAGAAGGGAACGGTACTTCTCAGCTTTACGCGAAGCGTTATTGTCCAGGTTAGTCTCGAACCCAACAGTTAATTCGATGACATACAGACAGTTAGAAGCAGTTTTGATTAGCATGTCGGGACGGAACGAATCGCCAGTTATGATACATGGTGATAAATAAGCGGGAATGTCAGCATATATGAATACATCTCGGATACATTGAAATGATGATGCAATGAAGTGCAGGGCAGAGTCGTGCCTCCAAGTAAAACGCCCTTGCTCAAGGTATTTGTTACATCCAGCTACGACATGAAGAAGTGATTCAGGCTGAAGGCAGAATGAGCAATCTGGGGAAGAGCTAATTTTCCATAAGCAGAGGTTGTTCCTTGTGGCTAGTGTGTTGTTGAGATACCTTATCGTAAAATTGAAGATGTTTTTTGGAAGTTTACTTTGAGCTGCAGACCAGAGTGAGGTTAACTTTGTATAGGAATGCTCAAGCAGGAATGAAATGATGAAGCCTTGAGATGTTAACTGAGTTTTGAGCTTTTCAGTGTGTTCATCCCTTACACATTTCAGTGCCGCCTTAGTGTTCTTGTATGCGTCGAACTGTATATTAGGTCCATAAGTGTTCATCCATAGGGATTTGATGTTTTCGTTGGGCGAAGATTTGAGTGAGTTTCGAAGAACAATCTGGCACTGTTGAAACTTTACGGAAGGAAGCAGAAGCTCAAGACCAAAGTGTTTACGAGAAAGAACTATGCCACTCAATGTCGAAGATATTGGAAGCTCGAGCCACTGTCGAACGAATTTTGTGACAAGCTGATCTAAGTTTTCGCAAACCCACGTTTTGGAGAGATTAGCAACTGTGAGATCCCAAGAGAGCTTTGAAAGGATGTATTGATTAAACAGTAGAATTTTGTTCCGCGGGTGAATTTTCAAGGAATCGATAACTTTGAGCATCTCACGGAGAGAAGAGGTCAAGTGATCCTTGTGTTCCTGGTTCTTCATATCATAATTGAAGAAACGACCCAGGTATTTGAAAGATTCGCCATGTTTCACAAAAGGGACAGGATCGTTGTTAATGAAGAGTTTAGGCTGAAACTGTGCAGATTTAGTTGCAAACATTTTAATTCCAAAGGTGATGCACTTGTCTACGCGGATGATCATATTTGCCCATTGGCACCATCTTGTAAAACAGTTTAGCAATAATTGATTTTCGTGTTCATTACTTGTGACAACTGCAGCATCATCAGCGAATTGAAACCAGTGAACCGGGTTAAACAAGCGATCATTGCCGTCATGAGGAGAAAATCCAAGTTGTTTATATTTGTCTTGTTTTACCAGCTGAATAAAGGTGTTGAAACATAAATTGAAAATGAGAGGGCTGAGGCAGTCCCCTTGCAGTACTCCTCTTTTGACTGGAATGGCCGGAGACCTGAAATTATCTGTTATAATTGAAGTATGGAAATCAGTATAAAGATTAGACACGAGATCTTGAAAGTGAGCAGGGATGTGATGATAGTCCATAGCTTTAATGATTAAGTTATGATGGACCTCTCCAAATGCGTTCTTTAAATCCAAAAGAGTGACAACCACAGAGCGTTGCTTTATGCGTGCTTTATTGATAATATGGGCCATCAGTGAAGTATGTTCCAGCACTCCAGAGATGTTAGGAGTGAACCCTTTCTGGATCTCGTGTTCAATGAAATTATTTTGTTTGAGAAAGGAAAACAGAGCATCACGCAGGCAAGAGGTAAATATTTTTAGCGGTACAGACTCGAGGGTAATAGGTCGAAAGTTTGCCGGATCATCAACGCTGCCTTTTTTATAGACTAAAACTGTACAAGCTTTTTTCCATTCGCTAGGAACGTGGCCCGTGGTCCACACAACACGTATTATTTCAGTCAGAAATGACCGGAGGTAAGGGCATCTCTTGAAACAAATAATAGAAATCTTGTCCAAAGGGCATGGAGATCCTGCTGACTTCATTTTGCGAA
>NW_027019608.1:0-11736 GCF_013076305.1 Rhopilema esculentum
AAATTTTTCAAAAAATTTTTTTTACTCGAAACAACCTAAAAAGCCCAAAGATACGTTCTGAACGCCATTTCGGGTCGTTTCGGTGAAATATATGCTGATTTTTTAAAAATAAGGACCTTGTGATTTTTGAAAAAATTCATGACCCCGGACCTGCAAAAAAGTTTAAAAATCTTGAAATTTTCCAAAAAATTTTTTTTACTCGAAACGACCTAAAAAGCCGCAAGATACGTTCTGAACGCCATTTCGGGTCGTTTCGTTGAAATTTATGCTGATTTTTTGAAAAAAAGGAGTTGGTGATTTTTGAAAATATTCATGACCCCGGACCTGCAAAAAAGTTGAAAAATCTTGAAGTTTTTAAAAAAATTCTTTTTACTCGAAACAACCTAAAAAGCCGCAAGATACGTTCTGAACGCCATTTTGGGTTGTTTCGGTGAAAATTATGCTGATTTTTTGAGAAAAAGGAGTTGGTGATTTTTGAAAAAATAAATGACCCCGGACCTGCAAAAAAGTTGAAAATTCTTGAAATTTGTCAAAAAAATTTTTTTACTCGAAACAACCTAAAAAGTCTCAAGATATGTTCTGAACGCCATTTCGGGTCGTGTCGGTGAAATTTATGCTGATTTCTTGAAAAAAAGGAGTTGGTGATTTTTGAAAATATTCATGACCCCGGACCTGCAAAAAAGTTGAAAAATCTTGAAGTTTTTAAAAAATTCTTTTTACTCGAAACAACCTAAAAAGCCGCAAGATACGTTCTGAACGCCATTTTGGGTTGTTTCGGTGAAAATTATGCTGATTTTTTGAAAAAAAAGAGTGGGTGATTCTTGAAAAAATTCATGACCCCGGACCCGCAAAAAAGTTGAAAAATCTTGATATTTTTCAAAAATTTTTTTTATTCAAAACAACCTAAAAAGCCGCAAAACACGTTCTGAACGCCATTTCGGGTCTTTTCGGTGAAATTTATGCTGATTTCAGGAAAATAAGGAGTTGGTGATTTTTGAAAAAATTCATGACCCCGGACCTGCAAAAAAGTTGAAAAATCTTGAAGTTTTTAAAAAAATTCTTTTTACTCAAAACAACCTAAAAAGCCGCAAGATACGTTCTGAACGCCATTTTGGGTTGTTTCGGTGAAAATTATGCTGATTTTTTGAAAAAAAAGAGTGGGTGATTCTTGAAAAAATTCATGACCCCGGACCTGCAAAAAGTTGAAAAATCTTGATATTTTTCAAAAATTTTTTTTATTCAAAACAACCTAAAAAGCCGCAAAACACGTTCTGAACGCCATTTCGGGTCTTTTCGGTGAAATTTATGCTGATTTTAGGAAAATAAGGAGTTGGTGATTTTTGAAAAAATTCATGACCCCGGACCTGCAAAAAAGTTGAAAAATCTTGAAGTTTTTAAAAAAATTCTTTTTACTCGAAACAACCTAAAAAGCCTCAAGATACGTTCTGGACGCCATTTTGGGTCTTTTCGGTGAAATTTATGCTGATTTTTTGAAAATAAGGAATTTGTGATTTTTGAAAAAATTCATGACCCCGGACCTGCAAAAAAGTTGAAAAATCTTGAAATTTTTCAAAAATTATTTTTTAATCGAAAGAACCTAAAAAGGCACAAGATACGTTCTGAACGCCATTTTGGGTCGTTTCGGTGAAATTTATGCTGATTTTAGGAAGATAAGGATTTTGTGATTTTTGAAAAAAGTCATGACCCCGGACCTGCTAAAAAGTTCAAAAAATTTGAAATTTTTCAAAATTTCTTTTTATTCGAAACAGCCTAAAAGCCTTAATGTACGTTCTGAACACCATATGGCCTCTTATAGGTACACTGGGAAGAAAAACAAGGATCGCAGGCCTCTCCGCACCGATTTTAGTAGGAGTGTGGCTCATGGGGTAACACTGATTGAAAGTGAATCCTTTATCACACACAACCAACACAACATTTTTCCAGTGTTTATTATTTATATAGTGTCAAGGGATTGCCTAGATGGTGAAGGCTGTACTTTAAAAATGATTCAACAGAGCAACAAGACAATGTTGCAGATAAAATAGTAATTGTAAATGCAAATGGATGAGGTGGACAATATTGCTAGTTGTGCATCACATCCATGTGCGCCTTGGCGCCACTACAGGTGCATGGCACGCAATCACATGCCAGAAACCGAGGGGCCTCATTTGCTTTGTTTTGTTGGCTAAGAATGAAACTGGCAAGACTTTTTTATTCTGAAATATTTAAAACCTGGCTTCAATGGTAATGCATCCATAAGATACCACAAAGAACTGTTAGAGCAATTGTACATCAGCACTTCAATAGAATATTCCAATTTGCTGACAATCTTGTATTGATATGCTTGTTTGTACCATGTTATAGGAATAAAAAGTTATCTGAGAAAAAACCCAAGAATCCACTCTTATGACCCTGGTACCTTGTCAGTTGCTTTCATCAGATATTTTTCAAAGATTGATATTCTTGCGAATTTGATGAAAATCTTAAGTATATATCTTTGATTATATAAATATATATATCATGTGAAAATATAGTTTCAATATATTTCTAAAACCATTAAAATTTAAAATTTAATGATATTCAAAGGCAGCCAGCAGTTTTGGAGAAAGCAGGATGAGGAACCTGTCAGTTAAAAAATGGACCACGGTTCAGCAGCGGGTCAGCAATAGTTGGTCCATATTTTCATTAACCATTTCAAATTCAGAGAAAAAAATGCTTTATGGCCAAAAAACAGTAAAATAAATCCACAAAAATATAGTGAAACCAAACCACACAAAAATAGTCAAACAAACTATTCAATGTAAAAGTAATTTCCCATTTTAGAAAATGTCAGTTGAGAAATTGACCATGGTTCAGCAATGCATCAGCAATTGTCAGACAAAATACTCATAAAACATTTCAAATTGATAAAAAATTTAATGTTTTAGGACTTAAGGGACAAGGAAATGTATCCACAAAAGAAAATTGGTGAAATCAAAACTATTCAATGTAAAATTTATTTGCCATTTTATGGAAAGTCAGTTGAGAAATGAACCATGTTTCAGCAATGGGACAGCAATGATCAGGTTTTGACAAATACAGACACTTTTGTTTTTTTTCTTATCTTTCTATTCAGGGTAACAGTCCAGAATTAACATTCTCAAAGAACAAACAAGTTAAGTTCTTTGCAGGCAAAATCTTATTTCATTGATCAACTATTGTCACTAACCATGATCAGAACTTGTCAGAATCATGGTTCAACCATGGTAGGACCATTGCAAACAATGGTTAGCCTGTGAACCATGTTTGGGTTTTTGCAGGGGTAAAAGTGTAACCTCAGTGAATATGTTGTCTTTCAAGAATCAAACTGCTAGCCAATGACAAAATTTAATTATTACAGCTAAATATATACAAAATTGGTAAAAGAGACTCTTATAGTAACTAAAAACATTAATGTAACCGCTGACTTTTAAGCTGCAAGGTAGGTTGTAACATGTGGTAGCTCATTTTCTTACATTGGACATTCTATGTCAACCATTTTCAGCAACATCAAGTTTAGGACCAGTGCATGCTGCAGTATAAGCACACATTTAATGTAAAGAAACGGCCCTCCTAAATTACTATTCCAATTTTCCTTCTCAATGCAGTAATTACGGAACTGTTAGAAAGAGTCGAAATGTGATGCTGCTTTGCACTGCTAAGTGAGCTGGTTTGAACCTCGCCCGCCCGGCAACCTTAACCACGAATGCCAGCTTGCAGGTTGCATTTAGGGGTTCCCTTTTCATAATCAACCACTGGCATTAAAAATAACATAATTTGCACAAATGCAAATTTCACAAAAATAATTAGGTGAGAAAAGAAGTTGGCAACATACCGCAACGAAATTGCTGAGATTTTCTTCATGATGATGCCAGTTCGTGTTGCAACCGCCCTCTTTTGAATTCCTCCCAGAACAGCATTTCTACGTACTTTATAGCAGCTTGCGTTTAAGCTGATTGTAAATAGATGTGTCCAAGATTGGTTGATAAGAACAAGGGAATGAAACTGCAATCTCGACCTTCGTCCATGGCCGAGTCGTGCAATCCAACATGGTGTTCATTCCCGCCGTGTTCCTTGGCTGAAAAGCTGGAACCGAGGCCCAAGGATTGCGCAGCGTCGCAGGATCGTCGGTATGGTTCATAGGACCAGAACGGCTTGTATAGAAGGGGGAAAAATTTCAAAGAACCAACAATTTATTGGATATTCTAAGATATTCTTTAAACTTAATAAAGGTTTATCTTTGCGTAAAAAAAGTTTCTTCTTCCCTTACTTTCGGTGTGGACGCTCATAATGTAGACAAAGACTTTTTTAAAACAGATAAAAATAGTGGCGTTTTAAAAAATATCCACCACCGTGTCGACGGAACCTTGTTTTGGTTCCTTTGTTTTGCTAACTTAGTGTACTTTGATATCCTTTCAGTCGGTGTAAACGATAAACAAAGTGCTCACAATAGCTGCTACGCATGACACTTTCATGCAACATGCTGACAGAGAATGTCGAAAATATTCACGGAGGGCATTACATGCGGCTATTAATACTTTGTGAAATGAATTCCAAGCCCTTTTCCCAAAGGCAGCATTGAAGATAGTGAGCACATAACTGCACATAATCATAATGGCGGTTAAAGCTTACTTTCCACTGAGCGAAAAGCTGCCGCGCTAAACCTGTGAAGATTTTGTACGATTATCGTTTAAGCTTTCCACTGCAGCAGAAATTTCTCTTTTCTGGTTCTTTTAAAAAGGTAAATTCCACAACTGACAGTTTCAAAGGGCCAACAGTTCTTTATTTTTTCTTATATTTGGCTTCCGACAGGGTGTCATTGCAAAGTCTTGGAGGGCAGCTGCCCACCATGACACCCCATAGCTTCATCTCTGAATCCGACCCATCCTGCGACAACAGTTGCACTAACAGCGCATGCTCAGTATATAATCAATCAATATTTATTTATTTACACGAGATACCTTTCAGTTAATTTATGACGAAGATTTTCGGGACAGAGATCATGCAAGATTCTATATGTCATGACTCCTTGGTCAAAGGAGATCAAGAACTTTACAGTGAGCCATTTGCAAGTCCATCCGTCCTTATACTTGGCATTTGCTATTAGCCTTTTTGCACTTCTTACAATTTTTCGACAAAAACTTTTCGCGCGACAGCTTTTTGCTTAGTAATTTTCGCTCAGGCCAATAAACTTGAATACACTAGGCGAACTGAAAGGGAATTTTTAAGCCTTTCTAAATTTACTATATCACAAAATACAAATAGCAAACCTTCCTTACCAACAAACGATTGTAAAATTGGCCTACCCTACGAGGACAGCATACAGCTAAACCTATGTGCAGCCTACTTTTGCTGTTGGTAGATTTGTGGTCCAAAGAGAGGATTGTTACAAAGCAGTAACACAAACATTCAATAATTCTGAGAGATACAATCGTATTTGTTGTTTTGATGAAGTTCGAAACACTCCGTCTCCCTTCACCGTTCCGAGTCGATATCATCGATTCTGTATCTCACTATCTACAGACCCTTCTCAAAAATTTGAAATCATCGTCTTGAAATTAGTTTATACTGAGAACTTCATGCTGTTTGGATCATTCGGTCGCGAGTTAGAGGCCCTTCACATGAGAAATCCCAGGCCTATTTGAAACTCACGCCGGCCTGAGTTCAGTTCGGGTGAGCTAATTTCCTTCGCGTTCACGTTGATTTTTCAAATCGGTTGGAATGAATTGATGAATACTGCGTTTTCACACATGCAAGAATTAGGTGCTGTAACAAGAAGTTTCTCAAGCAATTCAGGGTAAAAAAAGGTAGAGACAACGAGATTGGAAAACACTGGACGCACAGAGAAATGATTTACATGTTAAGTTCCCGCCAATTTTAAAAATCTTGTTCACATGAACTTTTCACGCCGGCTTGAAACTTCAAACCGGTTTGAAAAACCGAATCTCAGGGCGGCCCGAATTTCAAATCGCCCAACTCATGTGAACACTCAACGGGATTTGACCACACGCCAAATTGAACTCAGGCCGACGTAAGATTCAAACCGGCCTGAAATTTCTCATGTGAAAGGCCTCTTACTTTGTTTTGAATATTTAGATATTTCTTTAGATTTGACGGGAATTTGGTGCTGTAGTGAAAAATTTGATATATAGATGTATAGATACATTCCATTGAAGTATGTAGGAAAAGCTTAACTTTGAAAATAGGAGAATTCGCTGCCTGACGACCTAAATAACATGAGATTTCGGCACAGACTAATTTCAACATGAAGATTCAAATTCTATGATCCAATTTTGACAAATTCGAAGATACAAAATTCGACCTCCTCCTCCATAAATTGTTTTTATTGACTTCAAAGAGAGACTATCTTGAGCAAAATATGAGGCTGTACGCTGCATAAATCTCGGCGTACTTGGCCGTTGTTCTTGCCGATTGAAAATCATTCGTATGAAAGGAAGCATTTTGATTGGTGGCAGCTATTCTGAGGCTTGCTGGCCAACTGAGGCCCGCAACGAGATTTAATCCGGCCCAGCGAATTCTGTTGCCTCAAAAATATTGTCTCGTATTAATATAATATACAACTTTCTCCCGTTTAAATAAACTTTAGATGCAGTTTCTGGTCATCATTCTTAGACTAGTTCAATCTAAAATGTTTCTTGCCGCCAAAGTTTGTGGCGTTCTCTAATAACTACAACAACAATCATCATTTCTGACTTCAAGCACTTCAAGTCGACCTAAAAAGAGTCTTACAAAGATTAACGTCCCAACTTAAAAATTGCAGAGTGGGGGCAAAACAACGATCTTTTGATTCAACCTTGAACAAAAAAAGTCGTAAACTTAACAAATTTTGTGTTAAACATTTTTTGTGTTTATTTACTATGCTACATTTGGAGGCTTTTGGCCCCACTTCCCACCAAACAGTAATCTCTGGCCTTCGGCGTGTAAATCCGACGTGTAATGCACATTGAGCCAATCCAACCAGCATCAAGCCAGCAACAGAAGCGGACTGGCCCACCGGGACACCGGGGAATTTCCCGGTGCGCCCTCCGTCCCAAGTTATTTTTTCCAAAACCTTGAAAACCTTCAAAAGGCAACCAATCCTCGCATAAAACTAAAAATGATTACAATCATCAATTGACCTCCTGTCTAAAGTACGTTTCCATAAAAATTTAGTTTCACTTTCAAGTTGAGCAAAATTAAGATTAATTGTTAAGTTTCCCGATCTTTGTTATTGTAAAATTCATTGAAGACGAAATTTTGATCAGAAAATTCTGTAAGATTTTTTGAAAACCTTGAAAAGAACATATTTCATTTTGAAAATGGCTTTGAAAAAAGCAAAAATTTTAAACATAAACATAATTTTAAACTCTTTTTTTCGTATGAAACTTCTGAGAGCATATAACGTCGGAATAAGGGTCTAAAAGAACAAGTTGGAAAAAGTCGATCCAGAAGTTGGTATTTACTCTCCATCTTGCTCTTTCTGACTCTTATTCTGACGTTTTATACTCTGAAGAGGTTTAGACGAGCAGACTTTAAGTATGTTAAAAATATTTGCTTTTTTCAAAGCCATTCATTTTCAAATTTAGTAACGCCAAACAACTGTTCATATGTAGCCAGAGGCGCCTACACAAGGGAGGCTGGAGGGGCAGCTGCCCCTCCTGCCCTCTTTGAAGAGGGGCAGAGGGGGCAAGAAGTGCCCTGGAATATAATGACCACTTTGACTACTCTCGTTATATTAATATCTATTAGAAAATACAAGAAAGATGATAACACCAGCACAAAAATGCAGAGAATGAAAAGAGTGTTGGCCACAAGAGGGAGAGCGGCAAAGATAATAAATGATAAACAAAAGATGTGTACCCCCAGAAGTACTCCAGGAGCCTAAGGAGGATAAATCGGTATAAAAACTTAGCGGGCAATCAAAATTTTACAACCAGCCCATTTATAACAGCCATGATTTTTATAAAACCAAATATTGTGAATAGTGAGTGACAAGGCCAATTAGTAACCGTTTTCATTTATGGATCATTTCATCAACATTTCCTTTACGTTTGGAATCTTTGATGGTAAAAAACCCAGCTGTATGGGTGGCACATATTCAAGTTAATATTTTATTATGTTACCTGTTCTAGGTACGATAAAGGACAATAAAGAACGCCCTAATGGTGGCAAGCTATTTATTTTACAATTCAACTAAAAAATCATTGCGATGAATAAAAGGATGAACAATTGGCGTGCACACTACATCAAGACTTTTGCAATGAAAACCTTTCAAGGATGGTTTGATAAAGATAAAATGTATTTGATATTCGTGCCTGCTTTTGTCTTTTACATCTATTGAGGGTTTCAGAATTGCTTTGAAGATGACTACGTCACCATCATAGACATAACTATTGAAAAAGATACTGCTCTTAAAGATTTAAAAAGCTCTTAAAGAAGCCTTTGTTGATGGATTAAAGGAGACTTTCCTTGCTGACATTCAGACTGGTATCACAGAAGGTGAGTTATATTGCGTTCATGATCTCATTAGGAATGGAAGACTCACAGACGAAGATGTTTCCTTTCCAACAATGTACTACCAGGGTATAGACAAAACAGAAGAGGCTAATCTAGAGACTTTCCATTCAGTGTCATGACACCCAGAATACCAACTTCACGGTAAAAGCCGTAGAAAGAATTTTTGCTTCGTGCTCCTAAAGGTTTGGAGCCCCTAAAAGTTGGGGGCCCTAAGTTTTCGCTACCCCGTGGGCTTCAAAGTTGGGGGTCCTTAGTCCGCTTCGCCACTAGGTCAGTGGCTTCTAGAGCACATGTTTGAGTGCCGAATCTAAGGTAATATATGTGGTTCTTGAGAACATTTTGTGGCCATGCCTTAATTCTAACGTGCTAAATTGAGAAAATGAATAAGACTTTGAGCAGCGCTTCTCTAAGGAAGGTCAAACATTTACTTTAATAAATAAATCAAGATTTATACGGGTTCCACATTTAAATGACCTATAAATATCTAGGTGCTGACTGTTATTTTTGCCACGGCTAGCTCATATTTTTAATATAGAGAATTAGTAATTTAAGTTGTAATAAACATTTTTCTTAACACAGTATTTATATTATTCATAGTTACAGTATTCATAGAGTATTTATAATGCATTTAAGTCTCGTACAATTGGCAATTACAAAACCACTATTTGGTTCACTTCTCTGAAGGAAGGATTTTGTATATCGTCTAAAATCGACGAGAAAGTGTTGTGGAGGGGGTGAATTTTGGATAAGTATTTTTCATGTCCTGGCTAAATGATTTTGAAACTGCCTTTATGTAACCAAATGTTGGTTATATGTGTTTGCAATTGGTAGAAGTAGCATTCCCTATTAGTAAAAAGGTTTTCTGACAGAACAAAGGGCGTGGCCTAGATTTTTGAACTTCGCTAACTTGACCACCCATTTACCCGACAATTCGCGGTCTAAAATCCTTTCCTACTTGCCATGGAAGAGAATTGTCTGCTATATTGATAATAGGAATCGTAAAATACCCTGATATGGTCTATTGCATAGGAAATGCAGTTATACTAATATTCGAGACCCTTTCAAAGATCATGATTAAAGATATGCAGAAACTGAGAGTGGATGTTCGTGAGGATTGCAAACTTGACAAAAACGCAGTTGGTAACCTCAATGTTGATAAAGAATTGATTACAAAAGCAACTTTGCATTCAGAAGAAGAAATACTTAATAAATTGATAGATGTTGGGAGACAACCAATAAAATTATAATTGGATTTATGATGTTCTTCTATAAACACGGCTAGCAGCAGATAACTTTTGAAATGTTGTTGAGGAGGTAACTCCAGTATCCAGTTGTACGAGATCGTGACGTACATTTATAATCAGAAATTTTCAGATTTAGTGGCGTGCTTTAGAGAAATTACCGGCATGACATGGCGTGTAATAGAAAACGAATAGGTTGATGAAAATTGCGCACTCGTTACCTTCACATCATTCAGTGCTGAGAGGGCATCCACTACTGGCAGGGCATCCACTCAGTGACAAGAGAGGTTACAAGGCCTAATGCTGATGTCAGTAGAATCGAAAATTCTTGAAAAGACTAGATACCGAAATTGCTTGTCAAGGATTTGACAGATTTTGATGCTAGAAGAATGGACTTTCTTTGGACCTTTAGTATACGATATCCTATGCCTACCTACAATCACTGCCAAAATTAATTGGAACACCCAACACTTTGCGCTGTGCTTTTCTATTTTTCATTTCTTTCCCGAATACAACTACTTCCGTCCCGCTTTCCACCCAAAACAATGTTGAAAGTATAGAAAAATATCACACAAGGCACACGGAAAAGCGTATTCCACAACCCCTTCCTTTTTCCTATAGTAGATCAACATTGTTCTAAGAGGGAGAGGGAGGTGGCTGAATTTGCTTTTGAAAACTGACGCTAGCGTTCCAAAACTTTTGGCAGTGATTGTACCTACCAAAGGTGTGAAAAAAACAGTTCTTTACCAATTCGAGCCTGAAACGATTTAAAGCCATGAGGAGAATTGTTCAGCAAATTTTCCATTGTGAAATGGAAAAGACAAACCCAAAAAGCTACAAAGGACATTGTTTTTATGCTTGATAAAAACCAGCCACTGGAGCGTACAAACAACAAAGCACAAAATAAATTCATTTTCAACGATCGGCATTTTCCACCACTTTGAAGGGTGTGACCTGTCAAAATCTACCGTTGGGACAAAAGTTCGTTCGAATCCTTCTCAGAACCCTGGTCTTGGTCCATCAGGGGCGGACTGGAATGGTATTCCTTAAGGGGAATTTGACCTTTAGGGGCCTAAAAAGTTTGCATATTGCGGCATCGGTTATATTTATAATTGGAGTGCTGCAGAATAGTAAGACATTGATTATAAGAATGCATCTAAAATTCAGTAGACGGATTTTTTTATAAGAAACTAAGGTCCGGTGCTGGTAGGCAGCTTCTTAAATTTTCTGGTCATTTTGCTATCAAAAGTTTCTTACATGCTTCTTAAGTTTCTTAGGTAATGAACTTTTTAAACGTGCTCCCACCTAAATATTTCACTCACATTCAGAGATAAAATAACCAAGTGATCAAGAATCTTTGTTTTTCTAGAATGACTAACTCTGTTGAGATCTCTAAACAGTTAAGCTCATTGAACTTCATAAATGTCAAGTTGAAGTCAAAACAAATTTTAAACGGAAACTTCTTGAGTGTGCAATTTACTGAGAATGAATGCAAACTGCATGTCAAGTGTAGTGTTGTAATACACAGTGATGTTCAATGTCAAGACTGTTTTGAGTGTCAACTTGGAAAATTGAAACTGCAAATTATAAAAGTTTCTTAGCTTTTCTTGATTTGGGAAGGGTTGTTTCTTAACTTTCGAAAAAGTGAGCCTACCTTTTCTTATAGCTCGTTTCTTATAAAAAAATGATGTGAATGCTAAAGATGTGAATTACTTCAGTTTGAAGGCGGCCATAAATTAGAATCACTTATCACTTAACAGCATAAGAACGATGATCGGGGACATCACAGTTTATGGTGTGGAGAGTTTACAGTGGGTTGGAAGTTGCAAAAAGTAACATCATTAAAGTTGCAAAAATTAACATCATTAAAGCTTTGGTTAAGGCCGCCTCCATTGTTGACGGCAAGAAAAATTTTGAAAATTTGACATTCTGAGATGACCGGAAAATGAATCTACATTGT
>NW_027019609.1:0-17266 GCF_013076305.1 Rhopilema esculentum
CAGACAAAGAACAAAAGTCTGAGAAGAAAGAAGCAAACAAAGAGACCCACGAGACAAAGAAAACAAAGAAGAATGAGGGAAGGTCAAAGAAGAACAAGGCTGAAAAGAGTTCAGGAAAGAAGGAAAAGCACCATAAATCATAGATTCTTGTGACTGTTGTTGTAAATTTCTCACTTGCTTAATGCTGGGTAGACTTTTCATCGATGGAAGTGTTGCTATATTGAAGAGACATAGACTCGAAAACAAGCCGAAAGATTGCATGGACCTACGGCACAATAAAGGACATCTGCAGAAGCATAGCTGCAATATACTTGCTATGATGTTGTATTTTAAAGCTCATTTTCATAAACATCAGTTGTCTTCATCGTAACAAATTAATGAAATGCTCGACATGTGAATATGCCATTTGAAATTTCTTGTGTATTGCTTTTGTCGTTGCTGTTCTTAGAAGAATGTTAATTACTAGATTCTAATCGTTAATCCTTAATTAAAGTTCTAGCGGAGAACAATATAAAGTTTAAAGCCTTTGTTAACTCTACCAGTCTGTTTTAAGGTTTTTTGCATGTGTTACGAATCAGCAAATACCAGAAAAAAGATCACTGCAAAACAATGAAGTGCACTACAGGTTGAACAGGTCTGTCAATCATACCATGAAGGTAAACATTCTACAGACACGGAGATATGAATAATTGAACAACAAGCGCAATTATTATATATTCAAATGTCCCTTGATAAAAAAAGAAATTGTAGACAGATTTGGTAAAATGTTCATCTAAACGAAGAACCGTCAATTAGATCAACTCATACTAAAATTCTCAGATAACTCTCACTGGTTGTCTGCACTGCCAGTTTACTTTGATATTTCATATTAGAAAATTATGTATATACTTAACACTGCAGATTAAATGTCAAAATTATGCAGGAATTGGACACAAAATCTGACTTCTTTTTGTGGGCAATTATGAATACGTTGATTGGCGATATACACGTTAAAGATTGAAGTAACAAAAGATTCCAGTCACGTTTCTATTTCATGTTGTTTCTATTCCGTATTGCAGGAACATTCTTGCATCTATTGAGCCTACAATCCAGATGTTGAAACAAATTGCTAAACACATGGCATGTATTTCAACAGCAGAAATATAAAAATGAGCAGAAGAGAACGATGAAAAATCTTCTAGTTGCCTGTCCAAGATTACATTTGCTATAATCTTCGGCAGATGTGGTTTTAAACATTTTTATCATTGCAAGATTAAATTGAAACCTCATCTTTTAAGAAAACTTCGGAGATATGAACCTTTGATGATAAATACTACTTGGCAGAGACACTTTTCTTGTGAGAATAATGGTAAGAGGCTTTAAAACAGTTTTTTCATTGAAAATTGAAGTTCAAGTAAAGGATCACATTTGTAAGCTTATATGAAAAGGCAAGCTAAATATTAACCATATGAAAATAATAAAACCACGCACTTCTGGGAAAAAGTAAATTTACAAGTAAATATCAAACATTCGGCATTCCCTTTTAAAGATAATTTTGTAATTGTGAAGTGTAATTTTCAAATGCCAAAAACCACCTGCTCTTGATTAATGTTTAAGCATTTACTGGTGCAAAAGAACACATATTGACCTATTTGAAAGTAATTACGACTGCATTCTCATTCAACTTAAACTGCTTGTACTGACTGGATCTTATCTGCCGACAGTCTTCGGATAATAAGACTTTATATCAAGAGCTTTGTTATTCAGGAGTAGAAACTGCAAATGGAATTCATTCCTAACTAATCTTCTTTGAGGATCATGGTGCTACCCTGCAATGACGACATTTTAGCAAGGGCAAAGTCCCCTTTCTACATATGTGCTATCTTCAACCTTGTCCTTGCAGTACCTACTACACTACTGAATACATCATTCATTGTAGCTGTTCTTAAATCTAGTGACCGGGCAGAACCATATCAAATTCTGATGCTGAATCTGGCAATAACCGATCTTTTGACAGGAATTGTTTCTATGCCAAGTCAATTCATTTCATATCTTCATAATTCACACTTCAAAGAAACTTGCTATAGCAAAGTAGTTGCTGAAAATATTACATTCTTTCTTGGGATGGCCTCCTTTTTTACTGTAATCGCGGTTACAATGGAGAGGTACACCTATGTTTTTCATCCTTTCTTTTACAATGAGAAGCTCACATCTCGTTTCTTGACAGCCATGGCAGGAAGTATATGGCTATTATCGATTGCTCTTTCAGTTGCATATTTATTTACGGGAGGCAGCTATTTGATTAATACATGCATTGGCGTTCTTGCCTCGGCTCTTATTTTTTTCTGCTACACAAGGATAATGCTTCGTGCTCGGAGAGTACGTCGTCAAATAGCGGCAGAAGCAGGACGTTTTGGACAACTTAGAATGAACAAGAAGGACAGGAATCTTGTCGTTGTTGGTGGATTGATTATAATTTCATTCTTTGTTTGCTATGCTCCAACTGTTTTGTCAAATCTGTTTTTGGCTTTCGGCATACGAAGTCATATTTTCCGAGGCATGTATTACTGGCTATTATTGCTGGTCCTTAGCAACTCTTTTATTAACCCAATCATATCCTGTACATTCAATCCAAGAGTAAGAAGAAAAGTCATCAGAATATGGAGTTGTGGACGTAAAGGTAGAACCCATTGATAAGTTCAGCGGAAAATTGAGTTAAAAGATGCATAAAAAGGATTCAAAATTCATTTGCCTTCATGAGAAATGGTTGTTAGTTATTTAGTTAAGTTCTTAACTATTGTATGTACGACAAAGTTTTATGGATGACCTTACAAAATTAGATTAAAGATAAAATATAAGTCTAAGCTATATACTAGTCTAAAATAGTGTGTCTTAAGTGGTGATTTCAAACTATTTTCGTTCATTGCACTCTCTACATGTAATGACAGATCATTCCACCATGTAGGTCCCGTATGTCGAACCCAGAGCCCTGATCAAACGCTCACGACTCTCAGCTATAAAACGCTCGACTTTATCAAAGTAAGTTTTCTTTTAGCTTGTTTTACTTCAATAGCTTTAGATCTTGTAGGAGTACGATTTCCTAAAAAGCGAAGAAGTTCTTATAGTGAATGAAAATTCTTTGGATTATCAAATCAAACATTGCCAGTGAAAATGACACTTTCTAGGAACAGCTGTTAAAATAAAAAGCTACTTATATTGTTCATTATCAAAGTTATCAAGATTTCTTTAATATATCTAGTAAAACAAGATATCCTGTTTGAAAAAACGCATTTCTATTGGATAAAACATGAAAGAGAGAATTAGACTAGGTTAAGCTGCATAAGAAATGGAAAGCTTGAAATTTGTCTCATTGGGTCTTTCGGAACACAGAAAGTATCGTTGCGAGAAATTTTACTCTTGACAAAAGTTTGATCTTGGAAAGAATCAGCTGAATTACAAACTAACATTCGCTTTAAGCAATTAAGTGCATTCGAGGGGCCGCGTTTGTGTAGTTGATTGATAAACAGCTGCTGAAGAAAATGCTTCCTTGTGAAATGAATGGTTTAGAAATATCAAACACATCATCATACATAGCAAGTACATACGCCTGTGCCGTCCTAAACATTCCTTTAGCAATGTTAACAACATCAGTCAATGCATGCCTTATTGCTGCTCTTTTGAAGTCAAATGAACGGGGTGAAACACATCTGTTGCTAATTTTGAATCTGGCAATTACTGACCTTGTAACTGGACTGTTCACCATGCCAAGTAATTTCGTGGAGTACCTATACATTGCCATGCTCAAAGACCCTTGCTATTTTGCAGATGTTACTATTGTTATCAAACACGTTATTGGATGGGTCTCATTTCATATTGTAGCAGCTCTTGCGGTAGAGAGATACATCTACATTTTTCATCCATACTTTTACAACGCAAGATTAACATCAAGGTCATGGATTTGGTCTGTCGTATGCTGCATTTGGCTTTTGTCTATTCTCGCTGTTGCACCAGGATATCTTTCTTTTCATAAAAGGCTACTTTTTGCATCTAGTATAGTATTTGGTACTCCTTTATCAATAATCATTATATTTTCACACGCTAAGATATTTGTTCGTGCTCAGAGGATCCGGCGACAGATAAAGACTGAAGCAGAAAGATTTAGACAAGTAGGATCAAGTGACAAGGATAGAAACATTCTGCTTGTTGGTGGTCTAATTATTCTGGCATTCTTTGTTTGCTCTGCTCCGACATACATAACAAGCATATTGAAAGTTTTTGACGTTCAAAGTTCTTTATTCAAATACACAGTATGCTGGGAATGGTTGTTTATAATGACGAACTCTCTGTTCAACCCTGTCATATCGTGCGTTTTCAACCCTATAATCAAACGAAATATTCTTAGCATGTGCCGTCTTCGGCGTAAAAGCCGAACGTAAAAGAACGTCCTTTCACGCAACAACAACATGAAAAAGTATAGCCATCTTTTAATCGATATTAGCCAATCATTAGGCAAGTAAGTGGTATCACGCTCACTGATTGGTTAAATTTTGATTGACAGATTACTTTAAGCACTTTAGTTTGTGTCGATTGCCTTTTAAAAATTACTTTGTTTAGGGTTTATGTATTCAATATAACTTTTTACTTTTTGCAAGAATGCAAGCTCGTTATTGCTGATTAAGAGTAATCCACCGTATTCAAATGTCACTTCGGTACTATAACCCTTGCTTTACCAGCTGTTCTCAATTTTGGTGAATCTATATTCATTTTTAAACCAATTATTTGTATTCGTTTATTCGTATATCGATAGATGCCAGACCAGTTCTTTTCTAGAAATGCCTAAACTGTTGTTGCGTTGCCCTTGGTAATCTTAAATATCCTAATTTATTACTTAAATTCAGATTTTGTTAATGGCTTCTATGCAGTTTCTCGAAAAAATTTTCGCAAACGATTGCTTAAATACTGTCGCCTTTATTCTCGTTGCTACAAAATCAATGTGTGTTTTCTCCTTCGTTGACTTCAAATCGGCATACCGGAAAACAAGGACCCAGGACCTTAAGGTAGGACCCAGAAACCAGGACCCAGGACCCAGGACCCAGAACCCAGGACCCAGGACCCAGGACCCAGGACCCAGGACCCAGGATCCAGGACCCAGGACCTAGGATCCAGGACCCAGGACCCAGGACCCAGGACCCAGGACCCAGGACCCAGGACCCAGGATCCAGGACCCAGGACCCAGGACCCAGGACCAATTCTTACCTATCATAAACATCACGAGACAGACACACTCCCATTCGCCACTTAAACACAATCAATTCGCACAACAATAGCTTTCGATAAATGTTGCGCCATTTTCCCTCCTTCGAGGTGGTGCAATACTTTTGTGAAGGGAGTGTATGGCTGATGCATGCATAAACTACTTTTTCAATTTATTGGTGCAAATTCTCATTTCCTGCAATCGGACATTCCTGTAAATGAGTATATGGCTACTTACCGACTATTGCCGAAAAGATCAATAATGCAACGGTGTTGCCATTTTCTTTGAACACGAGACTTGAGTTTCGGACCATAGAAGGTGGTATTTTTAAGAGCTCTAAACACCTCTTGTAGCCTGACGAGTACCAATTCCATGGACAGTTGATTAAGCTGAAAGTAGCTATGAAAGCAAGAAGGAGATAGCTAGTAAGGTGCAATATAAATTAAGGTTGTAATAGTTGTGTGTAGCACTTCTTGTGGCTGATTTTAAAGGACGGAAAATTGACGAGGAGGGAGCACAAAACGCTTGTAATTTAATGGCTTGCAGAATTTTCTTATGTAGTCGGAATAATGGATTAAGATATTTTTCTTGGGTAAGGCTCCATGCACCTGAGCTATAGAGGCAGATGAGAGTAGGAAGAAGGAAATGATCAGGTAGTCCTGGAAAGCTTCTTACAAAATTCAGTGATGTTGTAGTTCCACCACTGAATCTCATCAATCAGTTGCTCTGCATAATTTGCTCTTTGGATAGACTGTTCACCAGACTTTGTGGGGATTATTTGACTCTGCAGGGAATTTACATGCAAAGAAAAAAAAGAAGGATAAAATCATTGAAATGTAGCAGGAGATCATTATGAAGTTTCGCTTAGTCTAGATCAGGCCAGTAATGACGCAATAGACACACTCACAGCAAGTCAGGGGAGGAAGAGAAAGAAGAAAGCAAACCCTAACTAGAGGAGCTTATCAGTGTCACTCTTTTGATATCCGCGCCTTTCTGTTTTGGCACCCTCACTTGGATGGCATTTCTACAGAAGCCAATGATTTCTAGATTTCTTGTTGGAAGTAAATCAAAATCAAGAGCCTCCTCTGGTAAAATTGTACCATGTGTCAAAATTCTCTACATTTTCTCCGAAGAATCCTTAACTGGAATTCACAATGAGCTCCAGACAGAAAGAAATTCCAAATTGAGAAGACCAGAGGGTCAATTGACAATTATTAGTTCTGTTTACCTGGCTTTCGAAGTAACGCAAAAACATCCTATTTTCAAGACCACGGCAAAATTGTATAAGTTGTATTTATCTGCTGTAAAATCTATTTGCAAAAATAAAGGAAATTCCAGTACGATTAGGAGAATTGCTGTCGTGAAAAGTGCCGCATCGGTTAGTTACTGTATTCAGAGCTTGTCCCAATATATAGATCAGATCTTTAGGGCTGAAGATCCATTAGTCCTTTATTATTATTTGGGCTTGTCAATGTTTCTACAAAAGGGTCCTGAAAAATTTGAAGTGTGCTACGTTTCCAAACTTTCTATTTTCTGTTTGCCAATGTTTGTATAATTGCAAATTGTATAATGTGCAGCTAGTGTCAATGCTGATGTGCAGTCGTCCAGCTAAAAAAATGCTTGATGCAGGGAAATTACACATGCCATGTTCTTGTTGTTTTATGTCTCCATTTGAAATGATACTGTTCTTGGTACAAATTTAGGGATCCCCGGTTTCAAATTTGACCATCATTTTCCCCACCAAAAAGTGACCGTCGCCCCGGAAAAAATCTGACCTCTCACCGGGGCACTTAGACGGGGGTGCATTAAACGTGTCATCATACATAGCAAGTACATACGTCTGTGCTGTTTTAAACATTCCACTAACAATACTGACTATTCTGTTAAATGCATGCCGTATTGCTACTGTTTTGAAGTCAAATGAACGGGGTGAAATGTATCAAGTCATTATTTTAAATTTGGCAATCACCGATCTTGGTGCTGGACCTTTCCTGCATGCCTAGTAATCTCATCCAACACAGAGACCGTTTTCAAGAAATTGATTTCCGAGCAATATTAATTCATATAAATATTTTGAATGCTAATAAAATCGTTTGCTTCAAGCATCTCTTGATATCTAAATGCAAGACAAAAGTTAATATTTTCCTTTTTGATGAGAACTGAAGATCGATTTGCAAAGCAATTTGACCAATAAAAATATTTTCATTGAAAAGTTCTCTTCAACTTTCATGATCTTGCTGAACAGATTTCAGATTGCTACCAACTTTGGCTCGCATATGTTCGATATATTAGTCAATGCATCAATGATGTCTTAAGTTCAAGCAAAGGCGTAGGAACTGGGGGCACACTGGTCACGTACCCCTTTTTTCCAAAATTCAGTTTACCTGCCCCCTTGCAGCTCACCGAGTTGCCCTTGAATTGCTTTGGTCCCATACGAAATGAGCAAAGGGGTGACCTTTTGGGGGCAATGATCTAAAATGTTTCTTCTCGATCTGCTTTCAAAAACACCAAAAAACAAGCTCACAAAAACCGTTATCGAAAGATGGTGGCGATGGAAAATTGGCAATGGACCTTGAGGTTTAGGGCGCTCGCGAGATTTCCAGTTTGTGAAAGCAATTTTTAAGACAAAACGATTGCAAGAAGGAGATTGCAAAAAATATTCTGGAATTAATTTTTAGGTAATCTAAAGGACATTATTGCCAAAATTTTTCTGCTCGCTTCGCTCGCAATGGGCCTCCTCTTTCCATTCTACCGACTCTACTCTACCAGAAAATGATATCTATGAAATTGTGGCCAGGCTTTATGGAACTCAATTCCAAACGAAATGAGTATAATTACTAACTTTTCAAAAATGCAACTTCAGTTATATTTGATTTGAATTATATTCTGCGTTTATAATTTAAGTTAGTTGGCTTCATTTAGCTTCAATATAGCTGCAGATTGTATCAACTTTAAATAAAGAAAATTCAGAGGAATTATATCCAAAAGATATATCAAGCCATGTAGATGGTCATCAAAATATTGTTTTAAGTAGGATTGGGTCCAGTCTCCCTTGATGGTTGATGTTAAGGTGAAAGAAATTTCGAGAATAAAGTTTGACTGTAGTCTTGATTCAAATGTATTTTTATGGTTGTTGCCTTCATTTCCGAGAGTCTTTAGGGCGTAGCAACGCAGAATTTCCCTAAGGGCTACGCCTTCATAATACCGACCCCCTCTCCCTTGACAGGGCCTTCACCTATAACCAGGCTTCGTCATTGACTAAACGACAATTCCCGATCTGTTTCATCAGCAAACTTTGACACCCTAAGGTGCCCTTTCTGCCAGTCCTACCCCGGCCGCACCGTGAGGTTTCCGGCGCTTCTCGTGGACATTGGGTGTTATTTCTGTGTTTATGATACAAACTTGATCTACAAAAATCGAGGAATAAAAGCGTCTTTTCTACCATTCATTTGATAAAGTTTAAATACAATTCTCAATTTTCATAGAACCTTGTAAGTAGATATTCCAAAGTTAAAATATTCTCAGCAAACTACAGATTGAATTTGGCGACTAAAATCGCTAGTCTGCGGGGAAAAACATCACAGGATTTTTGTCGCCAGCGACTAAAAACTGAAAATCGTAAGTGTGCGGGGCGCAAAAAAAAAATTCTTGTTGATCAGCCAATTATAAAGTGTTTTCAGGGCACGTGGAAAGTGTGTTGACAAGATGGAGGGCACAGGAACATGCTCGTTCTCTTGGACAACGCATTAAGAGGATTTGGATAAACATGAGCAAGATTTCTTTCTCATTGCACTAACAACTGCACTTTAATTGATATATCCTTATGGGTTGCCTATAAAGCGAAAAGTCTCGTACGATGTAGGTTTTACTATCTACTAGCAACTAACAGTAAAACAGATAACAAACAAATTGTGCATAAAACCCATGCGTTGGGTTCTCTACAGTACAAAAGAGAAGAAAATAAAGTAAGTAGCATAATTTAGGCCAAGCTAAATCCAAAATTTTGGGCCTAATTTTTTGCCATTAAATGTGGCCTGGTTAAATCAAAGCTGGCAATATTTTTCATTGTTTTGTCCAGGCACATGCATGGGTTATAAAAAATTTGATTGTTAATTTCTGGTCATTTTTATCGAGGCTCATTATGAAGTGGAGACCAAAAATCATTGGCCGAGGCAGAAAAGATCGCAAGTGTGCGGGGGAAAACATTTAGTCGCCAGCGACAAAAATCGCCGTCGCCGGCGACAAAAATCGCTAGTGTGCGCTAGGCTTAAACAACTGTAAGACGCCCAGGCCAGTAACTATAGATAAACAATGGTTGATATACAATGTGAGTTTCTATAGAACTTGGTTGTTGACAAATTTTCCAAATTAGTCGAATAATATTCTAAAAGAGCGACTCGCTGCATGTTTTTATAGAAATCCCTTAGAAAATTAGGATACAGATAGGATTTAAACCACATCTATTAGTATGACAGCTAGTCACATTATTCATGCTAATTATGCTAATTACCCACACTTTGTATATCATATTTTGTACACTTTGCATGTTATAAACTGTGATCAGGTAGAGGCTAATAATTAAAATTCACTATCAGAACGAGTTTTATCTTTTTTATAATTTGAAAATGGCTTTGAAAAAAGCAAACATTTAACGACATACTAAAAGCTTTTTCGTCTGACACTCCTCAGAGCATAAAACGTCAGAATAAGGTTCCGAAAGAACACGATGAAAAATATATACCCAGTTGTGGATCGAAGTAGGCCAATCAGAAAAACGCAAGCACAAGACCAGTATAGTTGACCAATCAGTGCCGTGAGCCTAAAGAAAATTTCCAATGGAGTCCAAGAGAGAAAACGAACTCCTTCTGTCTACACAATGGCGGCTTTTTCGTTTTTATGTAGATCGACTCCAAAACTGCTATATGGAAGGACGACCGGGCTCTGCCAATTATCCGAAACATGTTTTAAGGTTTTTTGCTTGTGTTACAAATCAGCCAATACCAGAAAAAAGATCACTGCAAAACAATGAAGTGCACTACAGGTTGAACAGGTCTGTCAATCTAACCATGAAGGTAAACATTCTACAGACACGGAGATATGAATAATTGAGCAACAAGCGCAATTATTACATTTTCAAAGGTCTCTTGATGAAAAATAAAAATTGTAGACTGATTTGGTAAAATGTTCATCTAAACGAAGAACCTTCAATAAGATCAACTCGTACTAAAATTCCAGAATACTTTCATTTGTTGTCTGCACTGCCAGTTTACTTTGATATTTCATATTAGAAAATTATGTATATACTTAACACTGCAGATTAAATGTCAAAATTATGCAGCAATTGGACACCCAATCTGATTTCTTCTTGTGGGCAATTATGAATATGTTAATTGGTGATATAAACGTTAAAGATTGAAGTAACAAAAAGATTCCAGTAACGTTTGCAACGTAGTTATAATAATAAAAAAAGAATAAGTGAGAATATAACAAGACTAGTTGCGAGAGAAATCCTTTCCATTTCATGTTGTTTCCATTCCGTGTTGCAGGAACATTCTTGCATCTATTGAGCCTACAATCCAGATGTTGAAACAAATTGCTAAACACATGGCATGTATTTCAACAGCAGAAACATAAAAATGAGCCGAAAAGAAGGATGAAAAATCTTCTAGTTGCCTGTCCAGGATTACATTTGCTATAATCTTCTGCATATGTGGTCTTAAACATTTTTATCATTGCAAGATCAAATTGGAACTTCATTTTTTAAGAAAACTTCAGAGATATGAACCTTTATTTATTAATAATACTTGGCAGAGACACTTTTCTTGTGAGAAAAAGGGTAAGAGGCTTTAAAACAGTTTTTTCATTGAAAATTGAAGTTTAAGTAAAGGCTCACATTTGTAAGCTTATATGAAAAGGCAAGCTAAATATTAACCATATGAAAATAATAAAACCACTTCTGGGAAAAAGTAAATTTAGAAGTAAATATCAAACATTCGGCATTCCCTTTTAAAGATAATTTTGTAATTGTGAAGTGTAATTTTCAAATGCCAAAAACCACCTGCTCTTGATTAATGTTTAAGCATTTACTGGTGCAATAGAACACATATTGACCTATTTGAAAGTAATTACGACTGCATTCTCATTCAACTTAAACTGCGTGTATTGACTGGATCTTATCTGCCGACAGTCTTCGGTATAATAAGACTTTATATCAAGAGCTTTGTTATTCAGGAGTAGAAACTGCAAATGGAATTCATTCCTAACTAATCTTCTTTGAGGATCATGGTGCTACCCTGCAATGACGACATTTTAGCAAGGGCAAAGTCCCCTTTCTACATATGTGCTATCTTCAACCTTGTCCTTGCAGTACCTACTACACTAATGAATGCATCATTCATTGTAGCTGTTCTCAAATCTAGTGACCGAGCAGAACCATATCAAATTCTGATGCTGAATCTGGCAATAACCGATCTTCTAACAGGAATTGTTTCTATGCCAAGTCAATTCATTTCATATCTTCATAATTCACACTTCAAAGAAACTTGCTTTAACAAAGCAGTTGCTGAAAATATTACATTCTTTCTTGGGATGGCCTCCTTTTTTACTGTAATCGCGGTTACAATGGAGAGGTACACCTATGTTTTTCATCCTTTCTTTTACAATGAGAAGCTCACATCTCGTTTCTTGACAGCCATGGCAGGAAGTATATGGCTATTATCGATTGCTCTTTCAGTTGCATATTCATTTACGGGAGGCAGCTATTTGATTAATACATGCATTGGCGTTCTTGCCTCGGCTCTTATTTTTTTCTGCTACACAAGGATAATGCTTCGTGCTCGGAGAGTACGTCGTCAAATAGCGGCAGAAGCAGGGCGTTATGGACAACGTAGAATGAACAAGAAGGACAAAAATCTTGTCGTTATTGGTGGATTGATTATAATTTCATTCTTTGTTTGCTATGCTCCAACTGTTTTGTCAAATCTGTTGTTGGCTTTCGGCATACGAAGTCATATTTTCCGAGGCATGTATTACTGGCTATTATTGCTGGTCCTTAGCAACTCTTTTATTAACCCAATGATATCCTGTACATTCAATCCAAGAGTAAGAAGAAAAGTCATCAGAATATGGAGTTGTGGACGTAAAGGTAGAACCCATTGATAAGTTCAGCGGAAAATTGAGTTAAAAGATGCATAAAAAGGATTCAAAATTCATTTGCCTTCATGAGAAATGGTTGTTAGTTATTTAGTTAAGTTCTTAACTATTGTATGTACGACAAAGTTTTATGGATGACCTTACAAAATTAGATTAAAGATAAAATATAAGTCTAAGCTATATACTAGTCTAAAATAGTGTGTCTTAAGTGGTGATTTCAAACTATTTTCGTTCATTGCACTCTTTACATGTAATGACAGATCATTCCACCATGTAGGTCCCGTATGTCGAACCCAGAGCCCTGATCAAACGCTCACGACTCTCAGCTATAAAACGCTCGACTTTATCAATCTAAGTTTTCTTTTAGCTTTGTTTTACTTCAATAGCTTTAGATCTTGTAGGAGTACAATTTCCTAAAAAGCGAAGAAGTTCTTATAGTGAATGAAAATTCTTTGGATTATCAAATCAAACATTGCCAGTGAAAATGACACTTTCTAGGAACAGCTGTTAAAATAAAAAGCTACTTATATTGTTCATTATCAAAGTTATCAAGATTTCTTTAATATATCTAGTAAAACAAGATATCCTGTTTGAAAAAACGCATTTCTATTGGATAAAACATGAAAGAGAGAATTAGACTAGGTTAAGCTGCATAAGAAATGGAAAGCTTGAAATTTGTCTCATTGGGTCTTTCGGAACACAGAAAGTATCGTTGCGAGAAATTTTACTCTTGACAAAAGTTTGATCTTGGAAAGAATCAGCTGAATTACAAACTATTATTCGCTTTAAGCAATTAAGTGCATTCGAGGGGCTGCGTTTGTGTAGTTGATTGATAAACAGCTGCTAAAGAAAATGCTTCCTTGTGAAATGAATGGTTTAGAAATATCAAACACATCATCATACATAGCAAGTGCATACGCCTGTGCCGTCCTAAACATTCCTTTAGCAATGTTAACAACATCAGTCAATGCATGCCTTATTGCTGCTCTTTTGAAGTCAAATGAACGGGGTGAAACACATCTGTTGCTAATTTTGAATCTGGCAATTACTGACCTTGTAACTGGACTGTTCACCATGCCAAGTAATTTCGTGGAGTACCTATACATTGCCATGCTCAAAGACCCTTGCTATTTTGCAGATGTTACTATTGTTATCAAACACGTTATTGGATGGGTCTCATTTCATATTGTAGCAGCTCTTGCGGTAGAGAGATACATCTACATTTTTCATCCATACTTTTACAACGCAAGATTAACATCAAGGTCATGGATTTGGTCTGTCGTATGCTGCATTTGGCTTTTGTCTATTCTCGCTGTTGCACCAGCATATCTTTCTTTTCATAAAAGGCTACTTTTTGCATCTAGTATAATATTTGGTACTCCTTCATCAATAATCATTATATTTTCACACGCTAAGATATTTGTTCGTGCACAGAGGATCCGGCGACAGATAAAGACTGAAGCAGAAAGATTTAGACAAGTAGGATCAAGTGACAAGGATAGAAACATCCTGCTTGTTGGTGGTCTAATTATTCTGGCATTCTTTGTTTGCTCTGCTCCGACATACATAACAAGCATATTGAAAGTTTTTGACGTTCAAAGTTCTTTATTCAAATACACAGTATGCTGGGAATGGTTGTCTATAATGACGAACTCTCTGTTCAACCCTGTCATATCGTGCGTTTTCAACCCTATAATCAAACGAAATATTCTTAGCATGTGCCGTCTTCGGCGTAAAAGCCGAACGTAAAAGGACGTCCTTTCACGCAACAACAACATGAACAAAGTATAGCCATCTTTTAATCGATATTAGTCAATCATTAGGCAAGTAAGTGGTATCACGCTCACTGATTGGTTAAATTTTGATTGACAGATTACTTTAAGCATTTTAGTATGTGTCGATTGCCTTTAAAAAATTACTTGGTTTAGGGTCTATGTATTCAATATAACTTTTTACTTTTTGCAAGAATGGAAGTTCGTTATTGCTGATTAAGAGTAATCCACTGTATTCAAATGTCACTTCGGTACTGTAAGCCTTGCTTTACCAGCTGTTCTCATTTTTGGTGAATCTATATTCATTTTTAAACAAATTATTCGTATTCCTTTATTCGTATATCGATAAATGCCAGACCAGTTCTTTTCTAGAAATACCCAAACTGTTGTTGCGTTGCCCTTGGTAATCTTAAATATCCTAATTTATTACTTTAATTCAGATTTTGCTAAAAGCTTCTATGCAGTTTTTCGAAAAAATTTTCACAAACGATTGCTTCAATACTGTCGCCTATATTCTCGTTGCTACAAAATCAATGTGTGTTTCCTCCTTCGTTACCTTCAAATCGGCATACCGGAAAACAAGAACCCAGGACCTTAAAGTAGGACCTAGGATCCAAAACCCAGGACCCAGGACCCAGGACCCAGGACCTAGGATCCAAAACCCAGGACCCAGGACCCAGGACCCAGGATCCAGGACCCAGGACCCAGCACCAATTCTTACCTATCATAAATATCACGAGATGGATATCTTGGTTAATTAGCGTTCTTATAATCATTTTTGTTATTTTGCATGATTACTGATTACTATCGTACTGTTCGACATCAATGCTATTGTAAATTTTGTTCAATCGTCCAGAATACTGTCCATTTGATTGATGTAATCACTTTTGTCTAAACTGAAAGTTAATCAATGAAAGCAGTCTAAAGGTTTGAAGATTTTTTCTTGTTACCTTTGCAGACTTTCATTTAATAAATGAATTAGGATTTTAATGACCAAATGATTTTTTTTCGATTTCAAAAGTTTCATTTTTTCCATAACATAATAAAAATCAGGCTTTTTAGCAAAGCTCGACTAACGTTTCAAAAAATATATCCAAGCAACTACAAGCCCAATATATATTTTTTCAACTCTTTTTCTGAATAGATAAAATTTTATACAGTAAAGATTAAGTCTTGAATTCCTTTAAGAAGAAAAGCATGTTGTTAGTCAAGCAGCATCTTCTTTTTCAATAATTTTTTCTGGGTTTTAAATTATATTAAAGGCTACACAGACTACACTAGAATATACGGAGCCATAATTTTACGCAGCTGCAATTGGCTGAGATAACCATGAGTTATACATCCTTTATAAAATATGATACAAACCCGAGTGCCAAAGTATTAAGACAACAAATTTGTTGTAATGAACATTGTCATCCATGCAAAAATGCATTCATAGTCGATAGTTGTTTCGCAAAAAGTATATCGATTCAAGCAACTTCCTTTGATATTTGTAACCTGGACTGCTGAACATATTCTGCTGGAATGAAACTGTCTCCAAAAACCAAAAATTGCATCAATGCGTCGTAAAAATCAACTTAAATACTGTCAGTTATTAGATTTATCTTTGCTTCTTATATTATCTTTTGTGTCAAAAAAGTATTTGCTCTTTATCAAGATTGGTTTGGCATAGAACAACTGGAGGAAAAATCTAAAATTTTGCAATTCGTTTGCAAATATTTTTCGACCACAAGCAAACAAGTCTTGCATGCAGGCAGCTGTGCCAAGCGTATTCAATTGCGAGTCAAAATCCTTTATTTTCAAGTTGCTTGTTTTGCTTTGCAAATATTTTCTCTTTGATATCTATACTTGTTTTACAATTTTAATCTAAGTTTACTTAGATCCAAAGAAAACATGCAATTTGAACAATGAAAATATTTTGTTGTTTTTATCAATCGATTCAATTATTAAAATCTAGATATTGCGTCAAAGTAAAAGATATTTATTGTATACAACATTTTGGTAGTTTTCAGGTGATAACATTTCTCCATGAAATCTAAATTACAAGCAGAATCAAAATGAAAAATGGTATCGAGCCTAAATCTATTGTGATAAAATCAAATCTGAGCTTAAAAAAGTCGTATAATTAAATTTGGAGACATTTTCAAAACGAGGCCGTAAGTCGAATTGGTCTATTTTTAGGTAATCTAAAGGGCATTGTCGCCAATATTTTTCTGCTCGCCTCTCTCGCAAACGGCCTCCTCTTTCGATTCTGCCACAGGGCCTCCAAAACCTCTCGGCGGCACTACACACAATGAAGCCAGAAAATCATATCTAAATCATTGTAGCCAGGCTTTATGTAACAGCCGTTTTAACAATAATAGAATGATATGCTTCCTTCTGCTCTCAAGATCTTTGTCAAACAGATTGAGCCAAATATGGAACTAAATCTCAAACGAAATTAGAAGAATTACAAACTTTTCAAAAATGCAACATCAGTTATATTTGATTTGAATCATTTTCAGCGTTTATAATTTAAGTTAGTTGGCTTCATTTAGCTTCAATATAGCTGCAGATTGTACCAGCTTTAAATAAAGAAAGTTCAGAGGAATTATATCCAAAAGATATATCAAGCCATGTAGATGGTCATCAAAATATTGTTTTAAGTAGGATTGGGTCCAGTCTCCCTTGATGGTTGATGTTAAGGTGAAAGAAATTTCGAGAATAAAGTTTGACTGTAGTCTTGATTCAAATTTTTTTTTATGGTTGTTGCCTTCATTTCCGAGAGTCTTTAGGGCGTAGCAACGCAGAATTTCCCTAAGGGCTACGCCTTCATAATACCGACCCCCTCTCCCTTGACAGGGCCTTCACCTATAACCAGGCTTCGTCATTGACTAAACGGACAATTCCGATCTGTTTCATCAGCGAACTTTTGACACCCTAAGGGCTCTTCTGCCAGCCTAGCCCCGGCACGCACCGTGAGGTTTCCGGCGCTTCTCGTGGACATTGGTGTTATTTCTGTTTTATGATACCAAACTTGATCTACAAAAATCGAGAATAAAAGGCGTCTTTCTTACATTCATTTTGTATAAGTTTAAATACAATTCTCAATTTTCATAGAACCTGTAAG
>NW_027019610.1:0-11677 GCF_013076305.1 Rhopilema esculentum
AAATAGGAGAAATTTGTTAGTTGAGGACATAACAATAAAAAATTGTGCAAAAAAGTCTGTTTAATGGGAAGTCAAGGCTATGAATTTGGTTGGAAAGTCAATAGTTATAGTCACTGCCCAAAGTCTTGAAACACCAATTTGGGTTTTTGGAATTTTTTGGAATTCAATAGCCACTGAAAGTTGTTTGATTCAAGTTAGAATTTGCAGATGTTTGTCTGCTTAAAGTCCTATGCTACCGTAGAAATAATTTTATTGATGTGCAAAGTCTTTTCTCAGTAGTATAAATGTCTTCTTCTCCCTAAAATGTCAATGTTTTAGAAGTGATCTGGTGGGCAGCACATATAATTTCTTGCAAACTGTTGCAGTAATTTAGCTACTCCTGCATTAAAATAGTGTTGGAAAAGCTAGATAAGTGACTTATGGTGTTGAAATGTCTGTTCAAAACAGAAATTTTATCAGATTTAGGTGGTCTTTTTCAATATGATCTAGACCAATGTCTCCCTCAGTTATAATAAAATTTTAAAAGGCTTTTACTTTTGAGAGCAATTGGATAGGAAAGAAATTTACGAAAACACCAAGTTTTAAAGACTGAAAAGAGTTTATTACATCAACAAAAATACATGTTATAAGCCTTGATGAAGATTCATTAAAATGTTAGCGCTCTTCAATTTCTATGTAATAGTATTTAATTTATATGAAATTTTGTCTTATTCCTTTTGCTGCTGGATCTATTTCATGGCTGCCTGGTGTATTTCATGCTTACGTGTTCAAAGTGTATCGTAGTTTCTTTCTGTGTTTATACACAATAGTGTATACAGAATCAATAGGATGAAGTACAGCATCTTAACCTTCTTTTGGCCATAAAAACTGTTTCCTTTTGATAGTACACACCAATAAGCTTCCCTACTAAAATTTCTGAAACATCCAAAGTTGAATCTTTTGTTATCAAAGCAACAATTTGAACTTTAACGGCGTAGTTGCAACAGGACAATTTTACACATTTCCCTAATCAGCTGCCTTGATTTTCTGCCAAGCGTCTCACACCTTTTTTTAATTTTGCTTGCGGTTTCCATAGTATAGTTTTTGGTCTTTGAGATCTCTGGCTGTGCAACATACGCCTTGGCAATGATGCTAGTGTTTATTTTCCGAGTAACAGTGGCAAACATTAAAAGGAAAGAAATTATGATATTATTTTTCCTTTTAATTTTCAGGCCATTAAAGTTTTCAAGTACGTATTTAATCTTCATTTGCTTTTTGGCTCATCCCAAAAATTTTTTATGCAGTAATCTCTTCAAAGCATATCTTATATCTACTTCATTCTTGAGATGCTGATAAATATGCCTAGAGGAATATTACGGTTTTGAGACAACAGTCTCCAGCAGTGTTGATCCAATGTTTAACTTTCAATTTGCAAAAGCTTTATTCAAACTACCATTCTACTTCAATACCAATATTTTTGTAAACAACAACCGTTCCTTTGAGCATCTATATCAGCGAATCCTCTCTTTCTACTGTTAATACAATATAAACTGATATATAAGCATGTGATTGCTAGATTAAGCAGACATTTTACGATACTTTAGCAATATTAGGCATTTTGTTAGTTACAGTTCACTTCAAATATAGATATAAACTGATCTTATAGAAAGATTGAATGTGATTTTGTGTACGAAAGAACTAAAACTTACTCTATTTTCTAACAAAATAGGAGAAATTTGTTAGTTGAGGACATAACAATAAAAAATTGTGCAAAAAAGTCTGTTTAATGGGAAGTCAAGGCTATGAATTTGGTTGGAAAGTCAATAGTTATAGTCACTGCCCAAAGTCTTGAAACACCAACTTGGGTTTTTGGAATTTTTTGGAATTCAATAGCCACTGAAAGTTGTTTGATTCAAGTTAGAATTTGCAGATGTTTGTCTGCTTAAAGTCCTATGCTACCGTAGAAATAATTTTATTGATGTGCAAAGTCTTTTCTCAGTAGTATAAATGTCTTCTTCTCCCTAAAATGTCAATGTTTTAGAAGTGATCTGGTGGGCAGCACATATAATTTCTTGCAAACTGTTGCAGTAATTTAGCTACTCCTGCATTAAAATAGTGTTGGAAAAGCTAGATAAGTGACTTATGGTGTTGAAATGTCTGTTCAAAACAGAAATTTTATCAGATTTAGGTGGTCTTTTTCAATATGATCTAGACCAATGTCTCCCTCATTTATAATAAAATTTTAAAAGGCTTTTACTTTTGAGAGCAATTGGATAGGAAAGAAATTTACGAAAACACCAAGTTTTAAAGACTGAAAAGAGTTTATTACATCAACAAAAATACATGTTATAAGCCTTGATGAAGATTCATTAAAATGTTAGCGCTCTTCAATTTCTATGTAATAGTATTTAATTTATATGAAATTTTGTCTTATTCCTTTTGCTGCTGGATCTATTTCATGGCTGCCTGGTGTATTTCATGCTTACGTGTTCAAAGTGTATCGTAGTTTCTTTCTGTGTTTATACACAATAGTGTATACAGAATCAATAGGATGAAGTACAGCATCTTAACCTTCTTTTGGCCATAAAAACTGTTTCCTTTTGATAGTACACACCAATAAGCTTCCCTACTAAAATTTCTGAAACATCCAAAGTTGAATCTTTTGTTATCAAAGCAACAATTTGAACTTTAACGGCGTAGTTGCAACAGGACAATTTTACACATTTCCCTAATCAGCTGCCTTGATTTTCTGCCAAGCGTCTCACACCTTTTTTTAATTTTGCTTGCGGTTTCCATAGTATAGTTTTTGGTCTTTGAGATCTCTGGCTGTGCAACATACGCCTTGGCAATGATGCTAGTGTTTATTTTCCGAGTAACAGTGGCAAACATTAAAAGGAAAGAAATTATGATATTATTTTTCCTTTTAATTTTCAGGCCATTAAAGTTTTCAAGTACGTATTTAATCTTCATTTGCTTTTTGGCTCATCCCAAAAATTTTTTATGCAGTAATCTCTTCAAAGCATATCTTATATCTACTTCATTCTTGAGATGCTGATAAATATGCCTAGAGGAATATTACGGTTTTGAGACAACAGTCTCCAGCAGTGTTGATCCAATGTTTAACTTTCAATTTGCAAAAGCTTTATTCAAACTACCATTCTACTTCAATACCACTATTTTTGTAAACAACAACCGTTCCTTTGAGCATCTATATCAGCGAATCCTCTCTTTCTACTGTTAATACAATATAAACTGATATATAAACATGTGATTGCTAGATTAAGCAGACATTTTACGATACTTTAGCAATATTAGGCATTTTGTTAGTTACAGTTCACTTCAAATATAGATATAAACTGATCTTATAGAAAGATTGAATGTGATTTTGTGTACGAAAGAACTAAAACTTACTCTATTTTCTAACAAAATAGGAGAAATTTGTTAGTTGAGGACATAACAATAAAAAATTGTGCAAAAAAGTCTGTTTAATGGGAAGTCAAGGCTATGAATTTGGTTGGAAAGTCAATAGTTATAGTCACTGCCCAAAGTCTTGAAACCACCAACTTGGGTTTTTGGAATTTTTTGGAATTCAATAGCCACTGAAAGTTTGATTCAAGTTAGAATTTGCAGATGTTTGTCTGCTTAAAGCCCTATGCTACCGTAGAAATAATTTTATTGATGTGCAAAGTCTTTTCTCAGTAGTATAAATGTCTTCTTCTCCCTAAAATGTCAATGTTTTAGAAGTGATCTGGTGGGCAGCACATATAATTTCTTGCAAACTGTTGCAGTAATTTAGCTACTCCTGCATTAAAATAGTGTTGGAAAAGCTAGATAAGTGATTTATGGTGTTGCAATGTCTGTTCAAAACAGAAATTTTATTAAGAGAGATATGACTTCCTTAATTAACTCTGCAAAGTTAAAACCATTATTTTATCAATGCAAAAGCTTTCCAGCTTTATAGAAAAAGTTTTTTGCAACGCTGGCTACCCCCTGCGATTTTTTAAATTAAAACCAAGACAGTGGAGGGATTCATTTGCAAATGGTGGCTCTTTAGCAAAGCTGCCTGATCCTTTTGAATCCAGTTGCTTAAAATTCCTTAGGAAGCGATTTCATGGCTGGTGTGTGCTGGAATGTTCATAGGTGTCTCCATGAAAGTAAACGGCACATCATAGGAAAAATGACAGTTACCCACATCTTCCTCCATCTCTCCAAACTCTGTGAAGAAGGTGTTCAAAGAATAAAGAGTAACTGCCTGGCCCAGAGTCGATCCTCCCAAAAACAGAACCAAAACATTTGTCATTGCATTAAGGGCCAAGAGTCACATCATGGCACTTC
Source organism: Rhopilema esculentum (assembly GCF_013076305.1). The sequence continues at coordinate 4,315 of NW_027019610.1, forward strand.
TCAGCATCTGCATACAGTAGCTTCTTCTTCCCTCTGTGCCTCATTTCCACTGTATAGTCCTGTGATGGAATGACAGAGATTGAATTAAACAATTCGTTGACATAGAGACAAATCTTTGTGCCTCTCAGGGTGCTTCTTAGCTGAGGTTTCAGAAACACCTAATCTCAGCCCCCTTTATTGTACTCTCCCCAACGCGTAGCATTCTCTTGTTAAGAAGAATCAAATGGCCCAGCCTGGCGCAATGCCACCCCTTTTCCACACTACCTTCCCTACATTGTTTTGAAAAGACAGCTTCTGAAAGCTCAGAAGATGTATACTCTGGAAAGTCCAAAAATGCAACACAGAAAAGCAAAACCCTGTCTGATAAGCTCTTCACCAAGGTAATGAATACCACTTATACCGCACCTCTGAAAGAGGATATGGACAATGAACCACCCGCGAAAGCCATTGGCTAGGTTGCCTTCTCTGAAACACCCTTTTGCGCAAGCAATGTGCAACTTCATCTCTGGATGCTTCCAAACAGGAGAATGAGTGCACAAGAAACCTACCCACTTGCTGAAAGATCCTATTTTGGGCAGCATGAGAATTGTTTAATGCACCCATGAGCACGTCCAACTCAGCATTGTTTTCTTCATCCCATGAGTGTTTAAAGAGATCAATCTCATCTGCAATCAGGACGACATACACACACATAGTATGGTAGGTCCAATTGATAAATATTTTTCTTAGAAAAATGTTCGCATTTGCTCGCAATCACCATCAGGAAATGGTGAATGCGTCAACATATCCTCATACCTAGATTGGTTGCTGGAATGATGGCCAACAAAAGTCGAGTGCGCCTCCTTGCAGCCTGATTGTCACTGGAAGTGAAGCTTAATTTTGGATCCCTTCATTCGCAGATTTGCAAGCAGTTATTCTGATCCAACATCCTGACTGCTTTCATCAAGAGTGAAACTATCAATATGGCCCTATGTCTGTGTGACTTCAAGCTCCTTCTGCAAATCAACATTAAGAGAAATGTCACCCAAAGTAGGAGAATCTTCATCAGTACTAGGATCCTCTATGGAAGTTGATGACTCACCTTGCTCATGGCCCTATACTCACCTAGTACAGCCGATGTTGCTGCATGCTCCTTCCTTTCAGAACCTGACAAGGAAACTAAAATAGAAGAAAATATAAATCAAACACATACAGAAAGCGAATTTGTAAATAGAGCTTCAGGTATGGGCCCTTTTCAGATACAAATGAATAAATATTTTTCAAATAGCTGGAAGATGTATATTTAAATTCAGAAAGAGATATCTATTAAAAACATTTCCTTTCGTGTAGACTAAAATCTCTCCTACCTTATCTACAGTTTTTTTGTTTGTTTTTGGTAACCATGGCTATGTTTACTATTTGTTAAGGCTGTGTTCCAACTAACGTTTCAAAACTGCTCTGAATTTGCTCGAGTTTAGTTGCAATTTTCGAGTGAAGGAATGAAAGCAGATCTTGAAATAATATCCTCTCCTTGAAAGTCCATATCTCCAACGTATAAGAACCAGATAGTATATTATACAGTTCACGAATAAACGAAAACCAAATAATTGGTTCAATCCTCATCAGTTAAAGTGAGACAAAAAAATGGTTTATCTATTCACAGGGTGAATTTATTTCCAGAATATCAAGAAACTTCAATATTCCTCACTGTTTATATTTTTGCAAAATTAAGCAAAGGCCATGTAACCATAATCATGAAAATGCTTAGGTAAACAGCCATGCGAAATTGTTTATGTAACTTACCAACATGGATTGGTATTCCAAACGTGCATATAAAGATTGAAAAAAGGCAAAGGCAAGTGATTATGATTATGACAACCTTGGATCAGAAAGATAAAATATATTTAGAAATAATGTTAAATAATTTCTAAAATACGACAAGCTAAAAACACCAAATAAGCAATGTCTTAGCTTTCTAAAATAATTTAATTATTAAAGTTCGTTAAACCTTGTGAAATTAATAAAGGGGTATCTTCTGCTTCTGTTCCTGTGTCATTTTCGTCCTCTCCCAAAAAAGTCAATGTTTTAGAAGTGAGGTGGTCAGCGGCCCTTTTTATTTTTCTTGCTGAATCATCTGTGTTGTAGCGAAGGCACTGAACTCGTGGTGAGTGGCTCATGAGTCTTGCAATTGAATTTCTTACGTTGTCCTCCTTCTTGATGCACATTAGCCAGTTTACGAGCGCTTTTCGGAGGGTGGTAGTTGTGTACTTCAAGCCCTCATTTTGTCGCTGAAATGCCTTTTCGATGTAAACAGTAAACGACTCAGATGAGTCAAATGTTTGCCCCGTGCCCTTCATTAGAAGAAAATCATGTCTCTTACTCAACAGAAACTTCTCCCTCACCTCCTCAACATATTTACCTAGATGTTGGTTGACATAATCATAACTGGAGATGTCCACTCTATAGCACCCGTATTTTTTGTTTGTTTTAAAATCTTTTATAGCCATTGTAGTGCTGCCATTCTCCTTAAATAAAATGTAGTTTTCTGAAACACTCCCCTGTTCGTCGTCAAATAGTATTTTTAGTTTCATCAAATCTGCATTCCTTGATGGGATCATTGTGGTGAACAATAAAAGTATTGCAAAATCATGTGTAAAATGTTTGTGTAAATACAAAGGAACGCAGGATATGCTGTCTGCTGATTAAAATAGGAATAATAGCCGGTAACTAAGACACAGGACGCTGAAAATCCAATGTAGTCAAAAGAATTTCAATAAAAATTAAATCTACTAAATGATTCTACTTCGGCTGGCTTCATCAACCATTCTTGATAGTATAATTTAGGCAGCCAGAGTTAAATGTTATGATATAGAATTAAATGCAACTCAAGTTCCTATTGCAGAATTTCTAATGAAAAGCGAAAATATATATAGCTAAGGTGAACTGGAATACTCACTTGCAATTGGGCCTGCATGTGCCTCAATTGTGTTTTTTCCGCTATTTCCTGCCAACTTTTTGTTAGGCCCCCTTTTTTAGAATATATTTTGCTGCCACTATGAGGCTTTGAATATGATTGACGACTGTACCCACATTTAGCTCCCTCCTCAATTCTGCCACATATACGCTAACAAAGTTGATGTTTGTAGCATCCTCTATTTGTGGGGTTCTGTTATACGTTTATTACATGCTGAAAGAACTTCTTTAACCTTCTTGTGTGGTTGATTGTCCCTGCTGTCATACCGTTTGATGGTCTTAATGGGTTTATTTCATCTGTGTAGAATTCCCGAAGCTTCTCAAAGGATTCCAGTACCTACACTGTCTTGTGCACTTGCACAAGACCTTAATATTTTGCGAGTCCAAGTGAGAGATCAGTGCTGTGTATATCCTGGTTCTGTTGGTGTTATGTGTGAAGGCAGGCGACAAGCTGATTGTAGAGTTGGGACCAACTTTTGATAAAATCTTGCAGTTTCTCAAAGTGTATCTTCTGCAATGTCTCCCAATCATCCCTGTCGAAGCCAAGCATTCGGGCAGCTTTGTTCAGCATTGCAGGTAGCTGCTCTTTCTCAGTCAAGGAAATCACCTTTGAATCCTCCGGAATTGCTGCTTTTGCTGCTGTGGATGCCATTGCTCACGATGTAGAGGCTTCCCCTGATGTAGCTGGCATTGTACCTTTAGCTACAGGCAATGATGCTGCAGAAAATTGCCGTGCCTTCCCCTTGGATTCAGCTGATTCCTTGAAGTGAGTCATCTTGGAAGTAAGCTTTGGGGTAGGCAGTTTTCATTTTGTGAATTATCTAATGGCCGGCCATCGCCCATCACTTCTTTGACAATTCGATCAGACATCAACTGTGAGCTTTGCTCTTCAGCCTCAGCTTCAACTTCACTTCCATCTTCTTTGCTTGAAGGCAAGTGGCTTACACATCTTTTCTGTTGGCTTGCCTGATTTGAGGAAAATCTCCCACTTGTTAAGAGATTTCCTCTCTTCATCAACAGACTGCTCGTCAGCAGTGTCTCTTGTTGCGTTGAGAAAGCAAGAGTAATCTTGCTTCCAGCATCCGATGCATGCATTTAACTGCTCACAACTTTTGAATGTGTGTGCCTTTGGGTGTGCAGCCGTAGGCCGTTTGTTGTTTTCTTGCAGCCTGCACTGTAAACGCAGTGTGTCATAGACATGCTTCTTGAAATCGAATTCTAGTGGCCCAATCACCGTTGGTTGCGTGGAAAATGCAGCAGGAAAGAAGTCTTCGTGTGCTCGATTGTCTCCAGAAATTATACTAGCATGGCTGTCGCTTTCATTTTGACTGTCAGAGTGACTGTCTACTTGCATGTTATGCTTCTGCTGCAGGTCTTTGACAAAGGCAAGGGCTTCTTTATGCTCAATACCAGCCTTGTTCATCATGCTGCAAAGATAGACCGAGTTTTAAGGTTATCAATCATAACTTTGTCATGTTTTTGAACTGTGTTTTTGATTTGAAGAACTAAACAGAAAATTGATAATGCCTTTATCCCCTGTCGAGGTTCTATTGCTTCAAACAATGGGAAGTTTCCCTTCTTAGAGATTAGACATTCCCCTCTTCCTGCTCCCTCCCAACTCCTCTCCTCTTATCACTAAGTATGAAGCTTGTTGCTAAATATGCTGCCAAGAGACCATTGATGCAATAGGCATATGATAGGGAACGACACATACAGATGGGTGTGCAGGTTTATAGTAATTCTTTTATAGGAAGGGTTGCTCAATTCTCTTAACAAAAGGTGGACTAAGCTAGAATCAATGTTCAGATGTAGCTATCTGTTTGCGCACCCCAAATGAATGGCAAAAAGTTGTTAATGTCACCTTGTTTCTGGCAGCTTCTCCAGCGACATTGCCGTGTCCGTTATGAAACTAGGGTGGCTGTTACAACTGTAATCCTCCTTGTCGTCGCTCATAGCACCGTCATGTGCTGCTTCTGCTATTATGTACAATGAGGCTTTGGACTTCCTTTCTAAAAAGAGGTTATATCCATTATTATTTACAGACCTACATACAAATAATCACTTTAGAAAGCAACTGTGTTGGATATGTTGATAAACTGCTTCTTCTAACATGGATTGGTATTATGGTCAGAAAAGTAAATAGAGCTTTCCGCAATTCAATCAATTAACCTTACTTAATGAAAAATGACACAGGCAATAATCCCAACGTGCATATAAAGATTGAAAAAAGGCAAAGGCAAGTGATTATGATTAGTGATTATGATTGCAAAATCATGGTATAACCTTGCCTTTTGATAACCATCCATCTCTTTCGACGAAATTATCCTGTCCCTCATCATTTTCAGTGTTTCTAAAGCCTGTCTCCATTCAAATATCTTTCTTTCATCGGCTCCCAAGTTCCTCTGTCTTCGCTCTCTTTCATAGAGGCTCTAAAAAAACAGTGGTAAATTGAAACTAAAAATTTCAAAAAGTGATGTGTAAAATGTTTGTGTAAATACAAAGGAACGCAGGATATGCTGTCCGCTGATTAAAATAGGAATAATAGCCGGTAACTAAGACACAGGACGCTGAAAATCCAATGTAGTCAAAAGAATTTCAATAAAAATTAAATCTACTAAATGATTCTACTTCGGCTGGCTTCATCAACCATTCTTGATAGTATAATTTAGGCAGCCAGAGTTAAATGTTATGATATAGAATTAAATGCAACTCAAGTTCCTATTGCAGAATTTCTAATGAAAAGCGAAAATATATATAGCTAAGGTGAACTGGAATACTCACTTGCAATTGGGCCTGCATGTGCCTCAATTGTGTTTTTTCCGCTATTTCCTGCCAACTTTTTGTTAGGCCCCCTTTTTTAGAATATATTTTGCTGCCACTATGAGGCTTTGAATATGATTGACGACTGTACCCACATTTAGCTCCCTCCTCAATTCTGCCACATATACGCTAACAAAGTTGATGTTTGTAGCATCCTCTATTTGTGGGGTTCTGTTATACGTTTATTACATGCTGAAAGAACTTCTTTAACCTTCTTGTGTGGTTGATTGTCCCTGCTGTCATACCGTTTGATGGTCTTAATGGGTTTATTTCATCTGTGTAGAATTCCCGAAGCTTCTCAAAGGATTCCAGTACCTACACTGTCTTGTGCACTTGCACAAGACCTTAATATTTTGCGAGTCCAAGTGAGAGATCAGTGCTGTGTATATCCTGGTTCTGTTGGTGTTATGTGTGAAGGCAGGCGACAAGCTGATTGTAGAGTTGGGACCAACTTTTGATAAAATCTTGCAGTTTCTCAAAGTGTATCTTCTGCAATGTCTCCCAATCATCCCTGTCGAAGCCAAGCATTCGGGCAGCTTTGTTCAGCATTGCAGGTAGCTGCTCTTTCTCAGTCAAGGAAATCACCTTTGAATCCTCCGGAATTGCTGCTTTTGCTGCTGTGGATGCCATTGCTCACGATGTAGAGGCTTCCCCTGATGTAGCTGGCATTGTACCTTTAGCTACAGGCAATGATGCTGCAGAAAATTGCTGTGCCTTCCCCTTGGATTCAGCTGATTCCTTGAAGTGAGTCATCTTGGAAGTAAGCTTTGGGGTAGGCAGTTTTCATTTTGTGAATTATATAATGGCCGGCCATCGCCCATCATTTCTTTGACAATTCGATCAGACATCAACTGTGAGCTTTGCTCTTCAGACTCAGCTTCAACTTCACTTCCATCTTCTTTGCTTGAAGGCAAGTGGCTTACACATCTTTTCTGTTGGCTTGCCTGATTTGAGGAAAATCTCCCACTTGTTAAGAGATTTCCTCTCTTCATCAACAGACTGCTCGTCAGCAGTGTCTCTTGTTGCGTTGAGAAAGCAAGAGTAATCTTGCTTCCAGCATCCGATGCATGCATTTAACTGCTCACAACTTTTGAATGTGTGTGCCTTTGGGTGTGCAGCCGTAGGCCGTTTGTTGTTTTCTTGCAGCCTGCACTATGAGGCTTTGAATATGATTGACGACTGTACCCACATTTAGCTCCCTCCTCAATTCTGCCACATATACGCTAACAAAGTTGATGTTTGTAGCATCCTCTATTTGTGGGGTTCTGTTATACGTTTATTACATGCTGAAAGAACTTCTTTAACCTTCTTGTGTGGTTGATTGTCCCTGCTGTCATACCGTTTGATGGTCTTAATGGGTTTATTTCATCTGTGTAGAATTCCCGAAGCTTCTCAAAGGATTCCAGTACCTACACTGTCTTGTGCACTTACACAAGACCTTAATATTTTGCGAGTCCAAGTGAGAGATCAGTGCTGTGTATATCCTGGTTCTGTTGGTGTTATGTGTGAAGGCAGGCGACAAGCTGATTGCAGAGTTGGGACCAACTTTTGATAAAATCTTGCAGTTTCTCAAAGTGCATCTTCTGCAATG
>NW_027019611.1:0-11598 GCF_013076305.1 Rhopilema esculentum
TTACTGTTTCATTTTCTTACATAAAGTTTTAATTTATAGCAAAGGTTGTCTCGAAGTAGATCTAAAACTCTGTTAGCCTTTAGAGAATATGTGGTCTTGAAAGTGTAACAGCTTTATTAAAGTTTTGCTTGTGAAGACAAAAAAAAACGTATTAGGCTTAGGTTCCGAAGTACTTTCCTCCGGATGATTAAACGTAGTTCAGCATTCTAACGGAAGATTTTCTTGTGAGAAATAATTCTATCTAAGATGATATTTATAAATAATTTCTGTAAGCCTTTTTTTGATTCGCGAAACTTTATCATCAAAATTTTTTATGCTTAAAAACAACTATTGTTGCTAGGTTTGATGGGCTTCTTTATGTGTATATCTTTAATGGACAAAGAGATTTTCTAATTGCTTTGTAGAAAACGGCTAGTAAAAAGTAAGCCTTGATTCAGTACTAATATTTTTTAGACTGTTGCTGCTTGTGATTTCTGTAAATACAAATGGAGAAATATTTCGTCTGCCATGCAAGATCTTTGCCAATTTTACTGCTGTGCTTCATGATCAATCACTTAGTTCTACATTTCGTTCTTTGGACAACTTGGATGAGCAGATGTGTAAGTTTGAATGCATCATGGAGCATCGATGCAAGTCTATAAATTTAAACAGAGAGCTTGGTATTTGCCAGTTGAATAGCAAATCAGCACAGGATCCAAAAGATTTCATTGAAACGCAAATAAAGGAGGGTTGGACATATTATTCAACCCGTTTTGAAGAGAAAAATGTGAGTTTTCTTTTCAAATACCTATTTAAAATTCAACTAACTTTATAAATTTAAAAATTAATTTGGTGACAGAAAATTGCGAAAAGGGCACATATAAAAATTAGTTGAAAGAGAGAAAAAAGAAGAACAACAAGTCATTGATCAAGATGAGCATCAAACACAGCTTTCAATCTTTATCTTTTTAGCTCTGCAAAAAACATGCCCTTAAAGAAAAAGAGCTTTTTTTCTCGTAAATTTCAAGACTAATATAGCACTCGTGATATGTTGTGATAGGGCTAACAATTGATCATTCATGAAATAAAATTTTTACATTGCAGGTTGGTCAGTATTGCCAAGCAAATGATCCTTGCAGCGCCGGACATAAATGCATTGACACTTGCTACTGCCCAGGGTATAAATGCATTGGTAAATACAATAGCAACTACATTGCTTTTGGGGTACAAAGTGCTATACAACCAGTTTTGCATGTTTTGTTTCTAGTAAACTAATTGTGTTGTGTGCCAATGTTTGCGTCAGTACTGTTGTTTGTTTCCTTGCCATCAACATTCTATATCATTGCATCATCCCATCAACACTATTGTTTTCATCAGTCCCTTTGTTTGATATAATTATCGTGTTAAAACATAATTAGGGTTTGTTTGTCAAGTGGTATATTTGCTGTACCCTTGTTCGTAAATTCTGTCGATTTGAAGTTGACGTTACCTTTAGTCGTGTTAAAGTTGCCGTTACGCAAAATCGTTATTGTGGAGTCGCCGAATATTTGTAGTGTCAGGTTTTGATACATCCTCGTTTTTGTTCCAGTTTATTGCCGTCGTTTGGATATCGAATAGAAATTATGTACATTTTTGTTGTCCTTCGTTCGTCTACGTTTATCTGTAAAACCTTATAGTTTTACAAAAGCCCTTGTTTTGTATTGTGCATAAGAAGAGTTTTTAATACAATTACTTTTTGTAAATTTTCTTCCACCCACAGCAAAGAATATTGCCTATAAGAAGCCATCTTCCCATTCATCAACCCATACATATAACGGAATAGAACTTGTTGCAAGCTTTGGAAATGATGGTGACAGAACGGCAAACTGGCAGAAATGTAGTTTCACCAGTTATGAAGAGCAGCCCTGGTGGCAAGTGAATCTTGAAAAGGTAGCCGCTGTTACACATGTTCGGATAACAAATTCTGTAGCCTGGCCTACACATGATATAAACCCATTCAATGTTAGTGTTGGAAAAGATAGCTGAAACGGCGGAAGAAACAATGCGCTTTGTGTAAATGGTGGAAGGTTGGCTAGTGGCGAGATGAAAACTTTTTATTGTCCAAAGCTGATGATGGGTCGCTACGTGAGTGTGTTTTTGAACAGGAAAGAATTTCTTCAAGTATGCGAGCTTGAGGTTTATGAAGGTATGTTTCAAATAATCTAATTATTTGTGGCTGGTTTGTTACATGTTTGTTTCAAATATTCCAACTTTCTTTTTTTGGTTCTTGGTTAAGTATATGGACCAGGCTTGTTGTAAAATACAAAGTTCTATATATTTGTCTTCACCTAAAAAGTACAGACAAATTCTAAATGAAGAACGAAATTGTTTTCTTTCACAGGTCTTTGTATTGGCATAATTCTGATCAGTAAATAAGTTACAGTAAAAATAAGATATAATTCAAACGTGAAATTATTATCCAAACTAAATGCCAAAGTGGAAAATAAAGATAATGCGACAAAAATATCTCATTGATTGATTGTCTTTTCATTAAGGATTTGACATGGAAGCTCAAGGTTATCTTTTACAATTGATGTACATGCAAATTGTCTTAAATAACGGTCTATTAAAACCAAAACCTAAGGCAAAAAAAGTAAAAAAAGTGATTACTGATCTAAATTTTAAAAGACAGCTTCAATACTATTATTATGAATATGGCCACAGGAGATTTATATATAAAGTTTTGTCGTTGATAACAGGATGCAGATCTTCTTGTGATTGGTTAGTTGTTATGCCTCATGTTGTATCATGCTATTGTTAAACGTCTTTAAAACGTTAGTCTGTAACACTTTGCATAAATTAACAAAATGCTTCTACCAAAAACAGGAATGCAATGTGTTTTTTCGATCAACATGAATCCAATGAATTTCAAAACTAAGATTCATTGTTCTTAATCTGACCATAATTTTGATAACAGTAGAGAATTTGGCATATAAAAAGCCGTCCTCACATTCATCAACTGCCACCATAAATAGAATCACATTAGTTGCCAGCCTTGGAAATGACGGTGACAGAAATGGGGCCTGGCAGCTATGCAGTATCACAAAAGCTGACATAGTACCCTGGTGGCAAGTGGACCTTACAAGGCAAGCTGCTGTTAAAAGTGTCCAAATAAAGAATGGCGCAACTTTTGGTCAACAAAAAATCAATCCATTCGATATCAGTGTTGGGGATGATAGATCAAATGGCGGACGAAACAATGCGCTTTGTGTGAAAGATGGAAGGTTGGCAAGTGGTGAATTGAAAAAGTTCGATTGTCCACAGGTCCTGATGGGTCGTTACGTCAGTATCTTTTTGAATAGGCAAGAATATCTCCAAGTATGCGAGGTTGAGGTTTATGAAGGTATGTATATTCACATGAAAATTTACTCCTTTAATGTTGGTCACGAAATGTAAATGTAACTTGCATCTTGCTCATTGGACCATTACTTTTGATAAAGCAACTGATTTTCTTGCTTTGACTACTTTTGGCATTTCATCGCCTAAACCAAATAGAATGGGGCCCAATAATACAGGCAAACAATGTGAAAAATGAATTAACCTGTAGAGAAACATCTAAAGAGAAAAAATGCACAGGCCAATTTGCACGGAGGTCTTTTAAGACCAAAAGCAATGTCGAAGAGAACTCTTTTTGCAAGATGGCTTCCGATGGTCCCGAAAAGGTAAGATGTCCATGAAATGGATCTAAAAAATGATTCTAAGCGGCTTTAGTGGAGGAAATGGCAGTTTAGAGAAGATTTCATTATCAAAACCCGTTTTCTTGAAAATGGGTCCATACACTTTGGTGTTGGAAGTCAAGGATATATAAGCCATTGACATTGTTTAGTACAACTTTTGATTGTACAGATATGTACTGTCATAGAGATGTATTTAATGAGTATACCTCAGTTAAATTTATGAGTATATTTTCATTTTATTTTTGAGACTAAGATTATTCTTTAATTACTTTTTGGCGACCAAAGGTGAAACTGATTCGCATTATAATATTAATGAATCCAAGGCCGGATAAGTCTATTTATAAATATATATCTTTAAACTCGCATTTGTTTTGCTTTGCAAAACACTAAAATAAACACAATATCCAATTCTTATTGAAGCTTGAGCCTTTGATTATTGTTGAATTATTTTTAAATTTCAGCGATTTAAATTGAGCATTAACATTCTTCTAGACTGTATTCTTAAAAACGTGTGTAGCCTGAATTGAATTTTATGTTGAATTTTCATGAAGTTAAAAAGCTAAGAGTTTCTGCATATTATTCTGTTAATAGAAATTATATTGTTGAAACAAATAAAAAGAGGCTTGATATTTATTCTGTCATTTTGTGATATCAAAAGTTTATTTTAACATGAACTTTCCATTTTAGATGTATTCTGAAACAAAGCTTGATCAATCTATATTTATTCTCCAATTTCTGGCAAGCACGAATGCATTGGAAGAGAAATGTAATATATCTGCTACAATCAGCAAAAGAGGACATTAAAAATGCACGAAGATTTCATGTTATATGTTTGAATTTTCTGTACCGCAAAGTTTGGAAATGGCATGAAATATTGGAAACATAGCATGCTGAGGTACTTTTCGCCTGACAATCTTCAGCCAAATAGACAATAGTGACAGTTTGCACAAAATCTTAAATTGCTGCCATCGTCTGCCATGGAAAATGAGCCATCGCCTTTTGATCTAGCTTCTTTCGACAGCAAAAGTTCGCTTTCTCTCTTTGGCCAAACACGGATTTAAAAAAGGCCTATTCTTTCTCTTGAGCCACTGTCGATCCATACTTGAATGTAAATTTTCTGCCTACCATTGGTCATTATCATTTGATTATACTCTGAAGATTGTCGAACGCAAATAACTTCAGCAGACTATGTTACCAGTTTTTCATGGAATCTTCAAAATTTATCAAGAAGTAACCCTCATTGTAATTTATGTTTTTCTATCTATTAAGTACAAAATTTATGTTTTTCTATCAATTAAGTACATTAATTATGAACAGTAGGGGCGAAGGCTGAAATTTTTTTGGTTTGTGCTTTGTGCTTCATTCAAGAGATTTGAATTACATAAAATCAACTTTTTTTCTGAAAGATTATTTACAAAGACTCTTTCAAGGATTAATAGCTTGTTTTTTTCTTTAAGCTCTAAGAGCTGTCAACAAAATTTTTGACAACAAAAAGCAGAAAATACATCATAAATATATATTCTGCAAACTGTCTTTATTGTTCTGACTTGGTTATATATAGCAAAGCAAAGACCACTTTATCGTGTTAGGAAGTGACATGAATGATAGTCTTGTTATTTGACTTACGATATTATAGTCTCCTTGATCTTCAGAAAATCCAATTCAAGCTTAAAAATGATCATACAAAAGGATTTCATGCATGTATTGCTACGCTGCAATGATTATACACGTAACGTGGAACATAAACTGATATTAAGGAGTGATGCAAAAGAGTTTTCTATTTTCTCTCCTTTACTAATTTAACACTTTGTTCTATATTGCTCTATAAATGGTTATTTGCTCGATCTTGGCACATTCTACGCTGATGGCAGCAGCAAATGCATATAAAAAGCTGGTAAAACTAAATACAGATGCACACAAAGGACCAACGCAAAGTATGTTAGGTCTAATTATGCAATGCAAAGTTAATACCTGTTCTAACAAACAGCAAATACACTAGTGTCACAAAACATCTAATCTAAATTCTGTGCTAGTGCATAAGTGGTCAAAGTTTTGCCCAAGGAGCCTTAAAACCTAAATCACTGTCGAAGTAAAATTCATAATGGAACATGAAGAGTTTGTTGTTCAAAATCAGACTTGCATGTAATGCCCCTTTATAACGTCAAATTCCAAATACTAAGTTTCTAAAGACTCGTCTATCCCAAATTATGACCGAATATATAGTCCAAATTTTTCATGCATTTAATTTTCAATATCACTTTACAACGTATCTCAGAATTTTGCCATGCCAAAAACTGAAGTGGTATTTCACAAGAAGGCATATTTTCCCCTGCAACAAGCTTTATCCATTGGCTGCAAGAGTCTCAAATTCCGTTTTCTTCAGTCACCAAAAAATCTCAAATTAAGTTGGCATAATCTCCAGCTACACTCAAGCTAATAAGAATCAACTAATTTAAATTAACAGCGCTAAATATAATGTAAATCAATTATAACCGTTGTTGCATACGCATTCCTTGCGAAGATCACAAGTACAATTTTGAATTCTGAGACTTTTTCTTGAATATATGTAAAGTTAGGGAGTATTTTATTTTGCTTGAAACTGGGCTTACTTTAATCAGTTTTACTCTTAAGAAAAAAGGCTGGCAAAAAGTATCTTTGAGATTGCTTTGGACTAGTTCACGGCGTTCTGTAAATTAAAAACTGTATTTCAATGCAATTACGTTGGGGTATGTTGTACAGGTTGATAAAGAAGGTTCTACTATTCTACAAAGTGTTGCCATTTGCCTTGCTCCCGACATTTGACGTCCCTGAAACGTTTTCAATGTAAATGCATTAAAAATCATACACAGGTTGAAAAAGCGGTTAATTGAAAAAATGATTGAATAAAATTAATTCTTTATATTTGCTGCGCTGAACATTTAACCTAGTGACAAATATGATCATTTCAAGAAATCATTATACCTTTTTTTTAATTTGGATAATGTAAACAATATATTTTTCCAGTTTAATTGATCTGTAAATTTACAAAATATTAATAAGTTCAGTTCAATCAAAATCTTCAATGTTTGTTCAATAAAAAGCTTGTACAGAATGATCAATAAATAAAATTTTATTCTATTTGATGAAGCATATTTATCAAAACTTTTTCAGAAAAAAAATCTTTTGCGCTAGTTGATAAAGCAATTGATGTGCAGCAAGTGATTTGAAGCATTTTATAACAAATATCTAATAAAAAACAGTTCATACAGTTAATTAAAGAAATATATTCTATATGCAGATTAATTTATTTTATAGCTTTGAATAATAATTGCTTTTGCAGAATGTTAAAGCAATAAGTTTGCAGCAAAAATTGTTGTAATTAATACATCTTAAATAGCAACAGTTTCTGCAAGTTATTAAGTCAATTCATTTTCAAGAAATTGTTAAACACTTTATTGCTTTTATATTCGAAACAAATGCAAGCAACCAAATTTATAAAAATTTCAAATGTGGGAAATTTCAAAACCCATTTCAATTCTGATTTATAACAACTGTTTTTGCAAGCAAAAAAGCAATTGATTAACAAACCAAGTCTTCTACCATTACGTCATCTAAGTCTTATTCTACATTTGAAAAAATTGAATCACCTGATGGTTACTGGTAAGAATGCTCAAAGATTGTATGGGGTGAGCTGTTTTCTTCCAGTATAAAGTGAAATACCAAAATTTTCTAGTTTTCTGATAAAAGGATATGCATTATGGCTTTGAAAAAAGCAAACATTTTACAACATACTTAAAGCTTTTTCGTCTGACACTCCTCAGAGCATAAAACGTCAGAATAGGTTCCGAAAAAACACGTTTGAAAAATATATACCCAGTTGTGGATCGAAATAGGCCAATCAGAAAAACGCAAGCACAAGACCGGTATAGTTGACCAATCAGTGCCGCGAGCCTAAAGAAAAATTACCAATGGAGTCCAAGAGAGAAAACGAACTCCTTTTGTCTACACAATGGCGGCTTTTTCGTTTTTATGTAGATTGACTCCAAAACTGCTAGATGAAAGGACGACCGGGCTCTGCCAATTATCCGAAACATGTCGTCATTATAGAGTTTTGCACAATCTGGGTTGTCTAAAAGATGTTGACCAATGGTAGAATCACTTGTTTTAACAGTGTTTCTAGACCTACAAGATCGAGGAGGCTGTTCTCTTTGAGGGGCAGTTTTGTTTCGTATGTTGGAAGGAACATGCTGTTTTATCCTATCCCCCAATCTTTGGGTTGTGCGCCCTACGTAGCCAGAATCACACTGGCACGTAAATTCATAAATGACGGAACTTTTTTGTTTGGTAGGGACGCAATCCTTTTGAATGGATGGAAGGGCTCTCCTAGTGCTGTAAACAATCCGAGGATTGACAGCAAAGAAACAATTGGTTATGGCTTGCCTAATCTGACTCTCGAATCGCAAGGAAGTGTTACCAATCCATGGTAGTTTCAAATAAACTGGGCACTTTTGCGGACCAAACTTTTGAACAGCCGAAAAACTTGCGATCTTCTCCTTAGTATAAGTTAAAATGACGTCTTCAGGATAGCCGTTGTCCAAGAAGATCGTTTTGAGTTTTTCCAGTTCAGCGTGCAGTTTAGATTTCGAGCAGATCATAAGTGCCCTATGTACTAATGTTTTGACAAGGTTGACTTTGCGTTGTTTTGGGCAAAATGAATTCCAGCGTATGTACTGACCGGTAAAAGTAGGCTTGCGATATACACTGGTAAGAAATCCAGTGTTAGACTTTTCGACCAAAACATCTAAAAATGGTAAGGAATCATTTTCTTCCTTTTCAAACGTAAACTGGAGGGCTGGGTGAAGGCTATTTAGGTGTTTTAGAAAAGTATCACACTCAGCCTCTGTTTTGAAAATGGTATATGTGTCATCTACATACCGAAAATAGACACGTGGCTTTTGGTCGTAGTCGAACAAACGCTCTTCATGAAAGCCAACAAAGATATTGGCCAAGGCAGGTCCCAGAGGGCTACCCATAGCGACACCATCCTTTTGTTGGTACATTTCATTGTTAAAACTGAATTCAACTGAACGTGTATATTATTCAAAACATTGCATCAAGGATTCTTTTACGTTCGCTGAGTTCATGCAAAACTTGAACATCGAAAACGAAACATCTTTCATGTGTTCTTTTGACATTAGTAGTCTTTTCACAAATGTTCCTTTGAGTGAGACCATCAAAATATGTGCCGACGCTTTGTACCGGAGCGAGCTTAATAGCCCACCATTCCCAGAGGAAGTATTCATTGAACTGATGGAAACTGCAACACGTTCAGTTGAATTCAGTTTTAACAATGAAATGTACCAACAAAAGGATGGTGTCGCTATGGGTAGCCCTCTGGGACCTGCCTTGGCCAATATCTTTGTTGGCTTTCATGAAGAGCGTTTGTTCGACTACGACCAAAAGCCAGGTGTCTATTTTCGGTATGTAGATGACACATATACCATTTTCGAAACAGAGGCTGAGTGTGATACTTTTCTAAAACACCTAAATAGCCTTCACCCAGCCCTCCAGTTTACGTTTGAAAAGGAAGAAAATGATTCCTTACCATTTTTAGATGTTTTGGTCGAAAAGTCTAACACTGGATTTCTTACCAGTGTATATCGCAAGCCTACTTTTACCGGTCAGTACATACGCTGGAATTCATTTTGCCAAAACAACGCAAAGTCAACCTTGTCAAAACATTAGTACATAGGGCACTTATGATCTGCTCGAAATCTAAACTGCACGCTGAACTGGAAAAACTCATAACGATCTTCTTGGACAACGGCTATCCTGAAGACGTCATTTTATCTTATACTAAGGAGAAGATCGCAAGTTTTTCGGCTGTTCAAAAGTTTGGTCCGCAAAAGTGCCCAGTTTATTTGAAACTACCATGGATTGGTAACACTTCCTTGCGATTCGAGAGTCAAATTAGGCAAGCCATAACCAATTGTTTCTTTGCTGTCAATCCTCGGATTGTTTACAGCACTAGGAGAGCCCTTCCATCCATTCAAAAGGATTGCGTCCCTACCAAACAAAAAAGTTCCGTCATTTATGAATTTACGTGCCAGTGTGATTCTGGCTACGTAGGGCGCACAACCCAAAGATTGGGGGATAGGATAAAACAGCATGTTCCTTCCAACATACGAAACAAAACTGCCCCTCAAAGAGAACAGCCTCCTCGATCTTGTAGGTCTAGAAACACTGTTAAAACAAGTGATTCTGCCATTGGTCAACATCTTTTAGACAACCCAGATTGTGCAAAACTCTATAATGACGACATGTTTCGGATAATTGGCAGAGCCCGGTCGTCCTTCCATCTAGCAGTTTTGGAGTCAATCTACATAAAAACGAAAAAGCCGCCATTGTGTAGACAAAAGGAGTTCGTTTTCTCTCTTGGACTCCATTGGTAATTTTTCTTTAGGCTCGCGGCACTGATTGGTCAACTATACCGGTCTTGTGCTTGCGTTTTTCTGATTGGCCTATTTCGATCCACAACTGGGTATATATTTTTCCATCGTGTTTTTTCGGAACCTATTCTGACGTTTTATGCTCTGAGGAGTGTCAGACGAAAAAGCTTTAAGTATGTTGTAAAATGTTTGCTTTTTTCAAAGCCATTTTCAAATTCTGTACCGCAAAAAGATATGCATTATCAAAAGTACCTATTTTATGCTATTTTATATAGTTTCATTTCATCCAAATTATTAACGTGATATTCAGAGTATTCAAAAGTAACCCCGAAGAATTCAAAAAGTAAAGAACTAATTTTCCGAAATCTTTTTAAAATTTTCAGAATATTCTGGCTTGAAAGCGTGACAAACCTTAAATAGTTTTGCTGGCAGAATCAAACAACCTGAACTGGTTCAAAATTCAGAAGAACTTTTTCTAGAAGAAGAATTTTTATGGAGAAAGAATTTTTAACATATATAATTTTGATCAAGAGTTACTAAAACTTATATACAATCATTTTTGTTAGTTGTTGATGCGCCTCTACCTTCCATTTATAGAGCAATATAGAACAAAGTGTTCCATTAGTAAAGGAGAGAAAATAGAATATATCACATTATTCTATGTATTACAATCATTTTTAGATTGTTGCTGCTGGTGATTTCTGTACGTAACTGTAAATAGAGTAATACTTCGTCTGCCATATAAAATGTTTGCAAACTTTTTTGTGGAGCTTTTTAAGCTATGATCTGCATTTCATTCTTTGGAAATTTGGCAAACAGATGTATAAGTCTGAATGCATCATAGAGCATCGATGCAAATATATTAACATAGAAATGAATTGATTATTTGCCAGTTGAACAAAAAAACAGAACAGTATCCCTAAGTTTCTTGATGTTTTGATGACATTAAAGAGAGAAATGTGCGCAAATTTTTCAAAATTAATGCAAAGAACGAAAGAAATGAGACTTATTTGATATATGTTCTGACGATTTTTACTCTGAAGAGTGTTAAACGAAAAGCTTTAGTATGTTTCATAATGTTTGCTTTTTTCAAAGCCACTTCATCATGCCATTAAAGACTCTTCAAAGAACATACATACGGAATGATCATTATATAACATGAAATCTACCAATCAGTGGCATAGCGTCCGGGTATTCAAGGTATTCAGTGAATACCCTGAGATTTCTGGGAAAAAATATCAATACGACGTATAATTATGATAAATAAAAAATGCTTTAGGGCTACTTTATTCTGGTTGATTTCGTTACCTTTGATGTTCTACATTTTCTCCAAGTACAAAATATCACGAAATGCATGGGAACCATAACGCTGCGAAGCAGAGAGAAGCTGAGAGATCTTTGAAGCTAATTTTGAAGATTGAGCTACTTTATGTTGAATGGAGATCGGTCAGGAATACGCAGTGAATACCCTAGAA
>NW_027019612.1:0-11173 GCF_013076305.1 Rhopilema esculentum
TAGAGTTTCTCTAAAATCCTTCTTTATCTTTATTTTACTGTCTGCCAATTTTTCATGCTTTGTTGCTGTAGGGAGTTTTGCTTAAGAGTTTCTCTAAAATCCTTCTTTCTCTTTTTTTTACTGCCTGCCAATTTTTCGTCCTACGTTGCTGTAGGGAGCTTTGCTTTAGAGTTTCTCTAAAATCCTTTTTTCTCTTTATTTTACTGCCTGTCCATTTTTTTTTGTTACGTTGCTGTAGAGTTTCTCTAAAATCCTTCGTTCTCTTTATTTTACTGTATGTCAATTTTTCATTCTACATTCCTGTACGGAGCTTTCCTTTAAAGTTTCTGTTAAATCCTTCTTTATATTTATTTTACTGTCTGCCAATTTTTCATGCTTTGTTGCTGTAGGGAGTTTTGCTTAAGGGTTTCTCTAAAATCCTTCGTTCTCTTTATTTTACTGTATGTCAATTTTTTTTGTTACGTTGCTGTAGGGAGCTTTGCTTTAGAATTTCCCTAAGACTCTTCGTTCTCTTTATTTTACTGTATGTCAATTTTTTTTGTTACGTTGCTGTAGGGAGCTTTGCTTTAGAGTTTCTCTAAAATCCTTTTTTCTCTTTATTTTACTGCCTGTCAATTTTTTTTGTTACGTTGCTGTAGGGAGCTTTGCTCTAGAGTTTCTCTAAAATCCTTCTTTATCTTTATTTTACTGTCTGCCAATTTTTCATGCTTTGTTGCTGTAGGGAGTTTTGCTTAAGGGTTTCTCTAAAATCCTTTTTTCTCTTTTTTTTATTGCCTGTCAATTTTTTTTGTTACGTTGCTGTAGGGAGCTTTGCTTAAGAGTTTCTCTAAAATCCTTCTTTCTCTTTATTTTACTGCCTGCCAATTTTTCATGCTTCGTTGCTGTAGGGAGTTTTGCTTAAGGGTTTCTCTAAAATCCTTTTTTCTCTTTATTTTATTGCCTGTCAATTTTTTTTGTTACGTAGCTGTAGGGA
The DNA here is from genome assembly GCF_013076305.1 of Rhopilema esculentum. The sequence goes on from NW_027019612.1 coordinate 974, forward strand.
GCCTTGTTTTAGAGTTTCTCTAAATTCCTTCTTTCTCTTTATTTTACTGCCTGTTAATTTTTATTGCAATGTTCCTATAAGGAGCTTTGCTTTAAAGTTTCTCTAAAATCCTTCGTTCTCTTTTTTTACTTCATGTCAATTTTTATTGCTATGTTCCTGTAGGGAGCATTGCTTTAGAATTCCCCTAAGACCCTTCGTTCTCTTTATTTTACTGCCTGCCAATTTTTCATTCTTCGTTGCTTTAGGGAGTTTTGCTTTAGAGTTTCTCTAAAATCCTTTTTTCTCTTTATTTTACTGCCTGCCAATTTTTTTTGTTACGTTGCTGTAGGGAGCTTTGCTCTAGAGTTTCTCTAATATCCTTCTTTATCTTTATTTTACTGTCTGCCAATTTTTCATGCTTTGTTGCTGTAGGGAGCCTTGCTTTAAAGTTTCTCTAAAATCCTTCGTTCTCTTTATTTTACTGTATGTCAATTTTTCATTCTACATTCCTGTACGGAGCTTTCCTTTAAAGTTTCTGTAAAATCCTTCTTTATCTTTATTTTACTGTCTGCCAATTTTTCATGCTTTGTTGCTGTAGGGAGTTTTGCTTAAGGGTTTCTCTAAAATCCTTCGTTCTCTTTATTTTACTGTATGTCAATTTTTTTTGTTACGTTGCTGTAGGGAGCTTTGCTTTAGAATTTCCCTAAGACTCTTCGTTCTCTTTATTTTACTGCCTGTCAATTTTTGTTGCTACGTTGCTGTAGGGAGCTTTGCTTTAGAGTTTCTCTAAAATCCTTTTTTCTCGTTATTTTACTGCCTGTCAATTTTTTTACTATACGTTGCTGTAGGGAGCTTTGCTTTAGAGTTTCTCTAAAATCCTTCTTTCTCTTTATTTTACTGCCTGTTAATTTTTTTGCTAATAGGAGCTTTCTTTTAGAGTTTCTCTAAAATCCTTTTTTCTCTTTATTTTATTGCCTGCAATTTTTTTTGTTACGTTGCTGTAGGGAGCTTTGCTTTAGAGTTTCTCTAAAATCCTTCTTTCTCTTTATTTTACTGCCTGTTAATTTCTATTGCAATGTTCCTATAAGGAGCTTTCCTTTAGAGTTTCTCTAAAATCCTTTTTTCTCTTTATTTTATTGCCTGTCAATTTTTTTGTTACGTTGCTGTAGGGAGCCTTGCTTTAGAGTTTCTCTAAAATCCTTCTTTGTCTTTATTTTACTGCCTGTTAATTTCTATTGCAATGTTCCTATAAGGAGCTTTCCTTTAGAGTTTCTCTAAAATCCTTCGTTCTTTTTTTTTACTGTATGTCAATTTTTATTGCTATGTTCCTGTAGGGAGCATTGCTTTAGAATTCCCCTAAGACCCTTCGTTCTCTTTATTTTACTGCCTGCCAATTTTTCATTCTTCGTTGCTTTAGGGAGTTTTGCTTTAGAGTTTCTCTAAAATCCTTTTTTCTCTTTATTTTATTGCCTGTCAGTTTTTTTGTTACGTTGCTGTAGGGAGCTCTGCTTTAGAGTTTCTCTAAAATCCTTCTTTCTCTTTATTTTATTGCCTTCCAATTTTTCATGCTTCGTTGCTGTAGGGAGTTTTGCTTGAGAGTTTCTCTAAAATCCTTTTTTCTCTTTATTTTACTGCCTGTCAATTTTTTTGTTACGTTGCTGTAGGGAGCTTTGCTTTAGAGTTTCTCTAAAATCCTTCTTTCTCTTTATTTTACTGCCTGTTAATTTTTTTTGCTATGCTCCTATAAGGAGCTTTCCTTTAGAGTTTCTCTAAAATCCTTTTTTCTCTTTATTTTATTGCCTGTCAATTTTTTTTGTTACGTTGCTGTAGGGAGCCTTGCTTTAGAGTTTCTCTAAAATCCTTCTTTGTCTTTATTTTACTGCCTGTTAATTTCTATTGCAATGTTCCTATAAGGAGCTTTCCTTTAGAGTTTCTCTAGAATCCTTCGTTCTCTTTTTTTACTGTATGTCAATTTTTATTGCTATGTTCCTGTAGAGAGCATTGCTTTAGAATTCCCCTAAGACCCTTCGTTCTCTTTATTTTACTGCCTGCCAATTTTTCATTCTTCGTTGCTGTAGGGAGTTTTGCTTTAGAGTTTCTCTAAAATCCTTTTTTCTCTTTATTTTATTGCCTGTCAGTTTTTTTTGTTACGTTGCTGTAGGGAGCTTTGCTTTAGAGTTTCTCTAAAATCCTTCTTTCTCTTTATTTTATTGCCTGCCAATTTTTCATGCTTCGTTGCTGTAGGGAGTTTTGCTTGAGAGTTTCTCTAAAATCTTTTTTTCTCTTTATTTTACTGCCTGTCAATTTTTTTGTTACGTTGCTGTAGGGAGCTTTGCTTTAGAGTTTCTCTAAAATCCTTCTTTCTCTTTATTTTACTGCCTGTTTATTTTTATGGCAATGTTCCTATAAGGAGCTTTGCTTTAGAATTTCTCTAAAATCCTTCGTTCTCTTTTGTTACTGTATGTCAATTTTTATTGCTATGTTCCTGTATGGAGCTTTGCTTCAAAGTTTCCCTATGATCCTTTGTTCTTTTTATTTTAAGCCTGTAAAGTTTTATTGCTACGTTGCTGTAGGAAGCTTTCTTTTAGAGGTTCTCTAAAATCCTTCGTTATTTTTTTATTGCCTGTCAATTTTATTGCTACGTGGCTGTAGGGTGCTTTGCTTTAGAGTTTCTCTAAAATCCATCTTTCTCTTTATTTTACTGCCTGCCAATTTTTTTTGTTACGTTGCTGTAGGGAGCTTTGCTTTAGAGATTCTCTAAAATCCTTGGCTCTCTTCATTTTACTCCCTGTCAATTCTTATTGCTACGTTCCTGTAGGGAGCTTTGCTTTGGAGTTTCTCTAAAATCCCTCTTTCTCTTTATTTTACTGCCTGTCAATTTTTGTTGTTACGTTGCTGTAGGATGCTTTGCTTTAGAGTTTCTCTAAAATCCTTCTTTCTCTTTATTTTACTGCCTGTTAATTTTTTTGCTATGCTCCTAGAAGGAGCTTTCCTTTAGAGTTTCTCTAAAATCCTTCGTTCTCTTTATTTTACTGCCTGCCAATTTTTCATGCTACGTTGCTGTAGGGAGCTTTGCTTTAGAGTTTCTCTAAAATCCTTTTTTCTCTTTATTTAACTGCCTGTCAATTTTTGTTGCTACGCTGCTGTAGGATGCTTTGCTTTAGAGTTTCTCTAAAATCCTTCTTTCTCTTTATTTTACTGCCTGTTAATTTTTTTGCTATGCTCCTAGAAGGAGCTTTCCTTTAGAGTTTCTCTAAAATCCTTTTTTCTCTTTATTTAACTGCCTGTCAATTTTTGTTGCTTCGTTGCTGTAGGATGCTTTGTTTTTGGGTTTCTCTAAAATCCTTCTTTCTCTTTATTTTACTGCCTGTTAATATTTTTTGCTATGCTCCTAGAAGGAGCTTTCCTTTAGAGTTTCTCTAAAATCTGTCGTTCTCTTTATTTTACTGCCTGCCAATTTTTCATGCTACGTTGCTGTAGGGAGCTTTGCTTTAGAGTTTCTCTAAAATCCTTTTTTCTCTTTATTTTACTGCCTGTTAATTTTTTTTGCTATGCTCCTAGAAGGAGCTTTCCTTTAGAGTTTCTCTAAAATCCTTCGTTCTCTTTATTTTACTGCCTGCCAATTTTTCATGCTACGTCGCTGTAGGGAGCTTTGCTTTAGAGTTTCTCTAAAATCCTTTTTTCTCTTTATTTTACTGCCTGTTAATTTTTTTTGCTATGCTCCTAGAAGGAGCTTTCCTTTAGAGTTTCTCTAAAATCCTTCGTTCTCTTTATTTTACTGCCTGCCAATTTTTCATGCTACGTTCCCGTGGGGAGCTTTGCTTTCGAGTTTCCCTAAAATCCCTCTTTCTCTTTATTTTACTGCCTGTCAATTTTTGTTGCTACGTTGCTGTAGGATGCTTTGCTTTAGAGTTTCTCTAAAATCCTTTGTTCGCTTTATTTTACTGTATGTCAATTTTTCATGCTACGTTCCCGTGGGGAGCTTTGCTTTCGAGTTTCCCTAAAATCCCTCTTTCTCTTTATTTTACTGCCTGCCAATTTTTCATGCTACGTTGCTGTAGGGAGCTTTGCTTTAGAGTTTCTCTAAAATCCTTCGTTCTCTTTATTTTACTGCCTGCCAATTTTTCATGCTACGTTGCTGTAGGGAGCTTTGCTTTAGAGTTTCTCTAAAATCCTTTTTTCTCTTTATTTAACTGCCTGTCAATTTTTCATTCTACGTTGCTGTAGGGAGCTTTGCTCTAGAGTTTCTCTAAAATCCTTCGTTCTCTTTTTTTAACTGTCTGTCAATTTTTATTGCTATGTTGCATCAGGAATATTTGCTTCAGAGTTTCTCTAAATTCTTTTTCTTTAGCATCTCTTTAGCAGCCTTGATACCCTCAGATGACGAAAATGCAATAGGCAGTTGACTAAAAATATATTTTTGCAGGGTATTAATCCAAAGTTTTCATGATTTCATTCAATTTTTATGCTGATGTCAACCCTTCAGTTAAAAATATTTTTGTATTGCACATTGACAGTTTCTTTTACCTTTAGTAAATTATGCTGTATTTTTTATTACAAATTTTTACAGTTTATTTTTATCAACCTTTTTTTATAAGGAAATGCATGTATTTTTGTCATCATAATATAGTCTTTCTGGGTGGGTTATTAAACGTTCCTAGAAATTTTCCATTTTCTCAAGCCTGCGAGTTGCTTTTTTTTCGGTGAATAGCCCTTCCCTCTTCCATGTCCCCTTTTGTGTAATAGGAAAAGCACCCCTTAACGTGATATGTTTATCTTGAAACTCCAAATATTTATGTAATCCATTTCACTGAGGCTGCTCCCTGCTGACCACCTTCAAACAAAGGTGTATCCACAGGACAATGGGGTCGGGAGATTGCGCGAGAACGCTACAAAATTGATGCCTCTGAGGGATACAACAGATACAACTTGAATCCCGCACAACCAAATAGCCAATCACGCGCCAATACTCCTTTTAGGTCATTTTCGATCCACCAAAGTGCTCAATTCCTGACACAGTTTTCAAATGCTACATCAAAACTGATGCATCAAATAACCCTTTCATCGCAAAAAGACCATTGAGATATCACTAGAAAAACTTCCAAATGACTTCTAAGCTTTTTATTGAAGTTGCCAATTTTGATCGCGCAAAGCTTTTACTAAGGTTTTCGAACTTAGTTTTGCTTAAGACACAAAAAGCAAGCAGTCTCTGCAAGCCCCGCTGTTTAAAACAAACCATGGTCTTCATAACATCAAATTAAGAACAAAAAATGCTTGAAATTTGTTCTAAAGCGCTTCGAATATTCAATGGAAGAACTTTGTGCTTGGAGGGGCGCCTTTGAAGGGGACTCAGCCGCCTTGAACCTAGGTTTCGTAAAAGGACTTCCTTCTTGTGAAGCAATGGAATGCTGTAAGGGGCAAGCACCTCAAAAAAACCAACAACACAGTCACCCTTTAGAACCATGTACGACGGCACCTTTCTGTGTAGCTTTTAATTTTAAGGAATAAGACATTTCAGCTAAAAGTTACATTTTCATTAAATTTTCTAGGAGAAATGTTCGCTGTCGCAGACACCCAGTGGACACCGCAATAAAAGATGATGTCGATGCATCAGTAGCAAAGAGGCAAACGCACATGAAGGAAAGGTTTACCACATGAACCAAGTCTCTATACAGAAATCAAATACAGACACTTTCCTTGTTTGTAATCGTTTAAAGATTTTGCAGCCACAAGAACGTTGCAGAAAATTCTATTCCGTATGGCATGTAAACTTGATTTCTCACGCTCGGCCTTGTAACATCTCTTTATAACTTGTCCAGTCGCCTTTAGCTCCCGAATGGAATGCCCCCCTCGCCCTTAATGTGCCGCTTATGTACCGGCTAACTACCGAAATTGTTCGGCCTAACTGCCCAAAATTAAGTAGGGTAACTCTGAACGGAAAGCTGCAATTTGGAGCCATCTATTGTCGGGAAATGTATAAAGAAGTCTCTAAGTTAACCATAAACACACCCTCTTCGATCGCGTGGAACATAGGTCAATGCAATATCCAGGGCAATCGCAAGGCAAGCCTTGCTGAGGGGGGAGGTGTGGACGACAAATTTACCTGATTATTAAACAATTACCTGAAATTCTTAACATGCTGAAGCAAACCTCTGCAATACTTTTTGTCAATCTAACGGTGTGGCATATAATTTGCAATTTTCAATTTTATATGATTATAACAGACTTTAATAATGGTTTTGTCAAATCTGTATATCGGGACGGGCAAGGATATACCTACCCGAGCCCGCACCATGGTTGCCGCCGAGGGACTAGAAAATTTTCGAATTTTGATGCTTCCAGTTCCCTGGAAAATACATTTTTTTTACCAAATTTTACTAAAGCAATCCTATTAATCCTATTAAAAATTCTTTTATTTTTACAAACAAATTGAGCTGCAGATAAAAACAACTGGCAAAATTTCCCCGTGGTTTGAAAAATTCCATGTTGTCAGTTACCTCTGAAGCCAGGTAACAAGCAGCACTGGTTGTCAATTAAGATCCCTCTTTCCAACCTAGCATGCCTTTTGAATGTTACAAAAAAACCTGGAGCTCATTATGAATTGCAGTTGACGCTTCTACCGAGAAACTTTAGGGGAAATGAACACATGGCACAATTTTACCTAAAGAGGGCATGGATTATTAAATTTTGTGCCAACAAGAAATCTTCAAATCTTCAAATCATTAGTTTGTTTACCTTCCTTCATATCAAGAAAAATCATATTTAACCAAAGAAGCAACTACCTTTGCTTAATCCTTTATTGATCTTAAGCATGACGGTCTCTGAAATTCCTAAAGCGTTGCTTCCACTGGGCGGACTTTACCTGAAATTTCCTATCCAGATGCTATTGAGGAGGTGTGACACCCCCCAGTCGCGACGCCCCTGGTAATATTGAACCCCTTTCCTACTTACAACCCTGCATCCTTAGTAAATGTATATTCTGAAGCTACTTAGCACCCTTATTGCCCTCTCAAACTCTCCTTTTTAAACAGTGAACGACAAGTGTCGTCTAACTACAGCGAAAAGATGCCCATCTCCATCGGGAGCATTCCCCATCATTGATACATTGTTTATGTTCTCCTTTTAGGTTCGGCCTTGTCGATTGCAACCTTAAACAAATTAAGAGAGTATTTTGAGATGAAGCTTTAGAAATTGTCTATTGAATTTCTTTTGTTTGAAGTGAGAGTCTTTTGAATTGTTGGTTTTTAGGAAAGATAATTGATACTCGCTCATCCAAAAGGTTAAAGTAAACGTCCTTTTGTGGAATGGTAGCATGGATTGAGATAAATATTGCTTATTTTCTGTGTATTTTTCCTGTTTTGCGTTTAAAAGATATTTGATATTCCAGCCGGCCCGGCCCTCACCTCTTAGTGTTTCACAAAGAGAGGCTTTTGTCTGAAATTGAATGGCCAGTGTTTCAGCTAGAAGTTGCATTATTGGCGAAACCATAAACAGTATCAAATTTTAGATTCCACCATTAGGTGCGGGAGGTTGCGGCCGTCCTTGTGGTATTTCGTTTTGTCGAATAGGACCGATTTAAGCAAAGTTATTTGACTTTTTCTTGGCTGAGAGCAAGGGGGATTCAGGTTTACATAAAGGCGTTCAGAAAAAACAATAGGCTTCTGATTCCCCAAGTTTCTAAAGACTTGGGTTTTTAGCGATTTAAACAAAAAGTATCACAGTTACAAGTTTTTGAGTGCATCCATGAGATGGGCCGTTCGATGCTCGATTTTTTGAGCTATTTCCCGTAATTTTGGGACCTGTTTATGCTGAGTTATTGAGGATTTAGTGATTAAAACACGCAAAAAACGGTTTTTTGCAGTTTAAAAATCGAAAACAGCCGATAAAAATTCTGCGAGGGGTTCAAAATATCGCTGATTTTTTGCTCGATTTTTTGAGCTATTGCTTGTTTTGTTTGAAGCTTGCGTTACTGAATTAACTCGATTTTTCCGAAAAGTGCACTTTTCAAATTTTCTCAAATTTGCATCGCAGCGACCGATCAAGCTCAAACCGGTAACTGCGGCGGCGGTCAAACTTTTTCTTGAAAAACGGTGTTTAATTGGAACTTAAAAACAGGAAAAGTCTGTGAACGGGTAAAAGAGCTTCCTTGATTCGATTTAAATGCATTTAAAGTTGCATTTCATGATTTTTGAAAGCTTCGATACATTTGCCCCAATTAAACACCGCTTTTCGTTTCCTTTTGTTGAATGGGACCGATTTTTGCAAAGTTATTCAACTTTTTTCTTGGCTGAGAGCAAGGGGGATTCAGGTTTACATAAAGGCGTTCAGAAAAATCAAAAGGCTTGTGATTCCCCGAGTTCCTAAAGACTTGGGTTTTTAGCGATTTACACAAAAAGTATCACAGTTACAAGTTTTTGAGCGCATCCATGAGATGGACCGTTTGATGCTCGATTTTTTGAGCCGTTTCCCGTAATTTTAGGACCTGTCTTTGCCGAGTTATTGAGGATCTAATGATTAGAACAAAAGAAATGGAAATTCCCAAAGAACTGTGAAAATCAGACAGTTTTGAGAGTTTCTTGACCGAACAATCCGATCGGGCGACGGGCGGCTAGCAACATTGGGGCAAATGTATCGAAACTTTAAAAAATCATGAAATGCAATTTTAAATGCATTTAAATCGAATCCAGGAAGCTCTTTTCACCGTTCACAGACTTTTCCTGTTTTTAAATTCCAATTAAACACCGTTTTTCGTTTCCTTTTGTCGAATGGGACCGATTTTTGCAAAGTTATTCGACCTTTTCTTGGCTGAGAGCAAGGGGGTTCAGGTTTACATAAAGGCGTTCAGAAAAATCAATAGGCTTCTGATTCCCCTGTTTCTAAAGACTTGGGTTTTTAGCGATTTACACAAAAAGTATCACAGTTACAAGTTTTTGAGCGCATCCATGAGATGGATCGTTTGATGCTCGATTTTGTGAGCCGTTTCCCGTAATTTTAGGACCTGTCTTTGCTGAGTTATTGAGGATTTAATGATTAGAACAAAAGAAATGGAAATTCCCAAAGAACTGTGAAAATCAGACAGTTTTGAGAGTTTCTTGACCGAACAATCCGATCGGGCGACGGGCGGCTAGCAACATTGGGCAAATGTATCGAAACTTTAAAAAGTCATGAAATGCAACTTTAAATGCACTCAAATCGAATCAAGGAAGCTCTTTTACCCGTTCACAGGCTTTTCCTGTTTTTAAATTCCAATTAAACACCATTTTTAAAGAAAAAGTTTTGACCGCCGCCGCAGTTACCGGTTTGAGCTTGATCGGTCGCTGCGATGCAAATTTGAGAAAATTTGAAAAGTGCACTTTTCGGAAAAATCGAGTTAATTCAGTAACGCAAGCTTCAAACAAGACAAGCAATAGCTCAAAAAATCGAGCAAAAAATCAGCGATATTTTGAACGCCTCGCAGAATTTTTATCGGCTGTTTTCGATTTTTAAACTGCAAAAAACCGTTTTTTGCGTGTTTTAATCACTAAATCCTCAATAACTCAGCATAAACAGGTCCCAAAATTACGGGAAATAGCTCAAAAAATCGAGCATCGAACGGCCCATCTCATGAATGCACTAAAAAACTTGTAACTGTGATACTTTTTGTGTAAATTGCTAAAAACCCAAGTCTTCAGAAACTCGGGGAATCACAAGCCTATTGTTTTTTCTGAACGCCTTTATGTAAACCTGAATCCCCCTTGCTCTCAGCCAAGAAAAAGTCAAATAACTTTGCTTAAATCGGTCCTATTCGACAAAACGAAATACCACAAGGACGGCCGCAACCTCCCGCACCTAATGGTGGAATCTAAAATTTGATACTGTTTATGGTTTCGCCAATAATGCAACTTCTAGCTGAAACACTGGCCATTCAATTTCAGACAAAAGCCTCTCTTTGTGAAAACACTAAGAGGTGAGGGCCGGGCCGGCTGGAATATCAAATATCTTTTGAACGCAAAACAGGAAAAATACACAGAAAATAAGCAATATTTATCTCAATCCATGCTACCATTCCACAAAAGGACGTTTACTTTAACCTTTTGGATGAGCGAGTAAAAATTATCTTTCCTAAAAACCAACAATTCAAAAGATTCTCACTTCAAACAAAAGAAATTCAATAGACGATTTCTAAAGCTTCATCCTAAAATACTCTCTTAATTTGTTGAGGGTGGCAATTGACAAGGCCGA
>NW_027019613.1:0-10976 GCF_013076305.1 Rhopilema esculentum
GAATCCTTTCAAGTTTCTTTTAAACATGGAAATTGTGGGGCTCATTCTGATGTTTCTTGGAATCTCATTCCATGTTTTAGCCCCAGAATGAAAGAAACTTCCCTTTGAGAATTCAAAATTTTCCCTTGGGATGTCAATATCAAGCTGATTCCTTGTCGAATACCTGAATATCTCTGATCTAGTAATAAATTTACCTTTAAGGCTGTCAGGGCAAAGACCATTCATCATTTTGTACGTCATTATGGCCCTGTCATATTTAATTAGATTCGAAACTGAAAGCCATTTACAGATCCACCCATCCTCAAATTTAGCACTTTCAATTAATGTTTGAAACCTGTCTTGAAGACGCTGAAGATGTTCAAGCTTTGTAGCGGACAGACTTTAATTCATCACCGTATCTTAGATGGCTCTCGAAAAGTGCCCTGTAAACCTTGTCCAATTTCGACTGTGGGAGTATGTTTTTGAGTTACCTCAACGAAGAAAGACCACTTTTAAGTTTACACTTAAGCCTTTTGTGCTGCTTCTTCCAAAATAGGTTTTCATCGATAGTGACCCCGAGATATTTTACTTCATGGGCTCGTTGGATTTTTTCTCCATTCATTTCCACGTTTATCTCCCCCTGGATATGGTGAATTCGACTTTGATGACCAATGATCATATATTCATTTTTATTGGTGTTTAGACTAAGCTTATTTTGCCGCATCCACTCTGCAATGCTCTTACCCTCAGTTTTTAAGTCTTTGCACAGTTCCTCAATGTGTTTCGCAGAGCATGTTATGCTAGTGTTGTCTGCATACATATTTGTTGAGCTTTTCTCTAAGCATCGCTCAAAATCATTTACGTATAGGATGAAGAGGAGGGCCCAAGGCACGACACTGTCTATTATTATCGTGGTTCGGTCATGTTACTGGGGAGGATAGTGGGCTTAGCCCCTTGAAAAGCATCGATTTGGTTGGAAAATTTCGGAAACCTCAGTAGTTTGTTGCATTTTCAAAGACAATTTTACCTTATGCATACGCCAGCCCTCCCTAAAAAAAATTTTCTTCACAAACAATTTTTTCACTTTTTCTGCGTCCTTGCTGACGTTTATTAATGAATCAAAAAAGTTCAAAAAATTTATTTAAAAAAACTACACTTTGCAAGGGGGCAAAAATTTGAACATCTTTTTGCTCTGAATTTGAAAGAAGTGGAATAACGCAAGCTGGAAAGTTCAACAGGTGGAGTAGACTTTTATGGGTATTCAATATTTTAAGTCAAAGATTTACCCATACGAGAGTTGCCTAAAAGTTTGACAAATTAAGTCATTTTTGGTACATCACCACAAAACATGGTGGCAAAGAAGTTTTGTTCTTTGACATGTTGTAGTTCACTTGGATCTAGCAGCCATACACCATCATCCTTTCTTGCCCTGAAAGACAAATGAGGCCTATTTAAGTATCAGTGAGCCTCATTCTCTCTTTATAAATACCCCTTCTATCCCAGTGGTCATAGCAAAAGATGCCACCTCAGTATGATTGTACCCAGCCACCACTAATAGCAATGTCAAAGATTTCTACACAAAATCCTACCTATTCCTTGTGCTTATAGAGAGAAGAAAACCTCTTATATCCATGTTCCCATGGCAAACGATGCCACCTCTATATGGTTTTACCCAGCCACCACAAATAACCATTTTAAAAATATATACACAAAATCCTACCTTTCCCTTGTGCTTATAGAGAGACGGAAACCCCTTCTATCCAAGTGCCCATGGCAAATGATGCCACCTAGGATGTTGTACCCAGCAACCACAAATAGCCATGTTACCAATTTATGCACAAAATTCTACCTATTCCTTTTGTTTATAGAGAGAAGGAAACCCTTTCTATCCCAGTGGAAGTTCAGATGAAGAAGCAGAAATAAAATTCAAATTCTCCAGAACTTTCATTCGTAAGTTATCATTTTAGTTTGGGTAATTTAGGCCCGTTTAATTTGGCAAAAGTCGAGTGGAATTTGTCTCTTTGTCTCATTATATTCACCAACCTATCCAAAGTTTGACTTCCAAAAAATTCTATATTAGTGATGTTTTTTATTTCTCAGGTTTCAAATTGATTATAGTAAAATATAGAGATGTACAATGTATGCGCCGCGCGAACTGGATTCATAGCAAGAATTCCAGAATTTGCTTCGACCACTTCAAGAAAAAAATGATTGACCGATCAGCCAATAATTTAAAGTTGAAATTGAATGCTGTACCAGCGATGTTCAAAATTTTGCAGGACATTTAAAAGAGGTGAATCTTGAATTTTATTTTACTTTGATATTTTGTAACATTTCACTATCTATTAGTATCGTGGTTCGTACGTGTGCTTGGGGAGGAAAGTGGGCTTAGCCCCTTAAGAAACATCGAATTGGTTGGAAAATTATGGAAACCTTAGTAGTTTGTTGGATTTTCAAAGAAAATTTTACCTTATGCTTAAGCCACCCCTACCTGAAAAAAGAAAAATTTGCACAAACAATTTTTTTCACTTTTTCTGCGTCCTTGCTGACGTTTATAAATGAATCAAAAAAGTTCAAAAAAATTTATGTAGAAAACAACACTTTGCAAGGGGGAAAAAAGTGGAACATCTTTTTGCTCTGAATTTGGAAGAAGTGGAATAACGCAAGCTGGAAAGTTCAAAAAGTGGAGTAGAATTTTACGGGTATTCAACATTTTAAATATAAGATTTACTGATACGAGAGTTGCCTAAAAGTTTGACAAATTAAGTCATTTTTGGTACATCACCACAAAACATGGTGGCAAAGAAGTTTTGTTATTTAACAAGTTGTAGTTCACTTGGATCTAGCAGCCATACACCATCACCCTTTCTTGCCCTGAAAGACAAATGAGGCCTATTTAAGTATCAGTGAGCCTCATTCTCTCTTTCTAAATACCCCTTCTATCCAAGTGGTCATGGCAAAAGATGCCACCTCTGTATGATTGTACCCAGCCATCACAAATAACCATGTTAAAAATTTATACACAAATTCCTACTTATTCCTTCTGCTTATAGAGAGACGGAAACCCCATCTATCCAAGTGTCCATGGCAAATGATGCCACCCCGGTATAGTTGTACACAGCCCTCACAAATAACTATGTTAAAAATTTAAACACAAATTCCTACCTATTCCTTATGCTTATAGAGAGACGGAAACCCTTTCTATCCAAGTGCCCATGGCAAATGATGCCACCCCCGTATAGTTGTACACAGCCATCACAGATAACCATGTTAAAGATTTATACACAAGGTCCTACCCATTCCTTGTGCTTATAGAGAGACGGAAACCCCTTCTATCTTATTTCCCATGGCAAATGATGCCACCCCCGTATAGTTGTACCCAGCCATCACAAATAACCATGTTAGAAATTTATTCACGGAATCCTAGCGAATCCTTGTGCTTATAGAGAGAAGAAAACCCCTTCTATCCAAGTGCCCATGGCAAATGATGCCACCTAGAAAGTTGTACCCAGCCATCATATATAACCATGTTAAATATTTTTACACAGAATCCTAGCGATTCATTGTGCTCATAGAGAGACGGAAACCCCTTCTAACGAAGTGCCCATGGCAAAAGATGCTATCTCAGTATGATTGTACCCAGCCATCACAAATAACCTTATTAAAAATTTATGCACAGAATCCTATCGATTCCTTGTGCTTATAGAGAGACAGAAACCCCTTCTATCTAAATGCCCATGGCAAATGATGCCACCTAGCAAGTTGTGTCTAGCCAACCACAAAGAACCATGTTAAAAATTTATACACAGAATCCTAGCGATTCCTTGTGCTTCTAGAGAGACGGAAACCCCTTCTATCCAAGTGCCCATGGCAAATGATACCACCTAGGAAGTTGTACCCAGTCACCACATATAACCATGTAAAAATTTAATCATAGAATCCTAGCAATTCCTTCTGCTGATAGAGAGAAGGAAACCCCTTCTATCTAAGTGTCCATGGCAAACAATTCCATCTCAGTATAATTGTACCCAGCCATCACAAATAACCATGTTAAAAATCTATGCACAGAATCCTACCGATTCCTTGTGATTATAGAGAGACAAAAACCCCTTCTATCCAAGTGCCCCTGGCAAATGATGCCACCTAGGAAGTTGTACCTAGCCACCACAAATAACCATGTTAAAAATTTATGCATATAATCCTACCGATTCCTTCTGCTTATAGAGAGTCAGAAACCCCTTCTATCCAAGTGCCCATGGCAAATGATGCCAGCTAGGAAGTTATACCCAGTCACCAAATATAACAATGTTGAAAATTTATACATAGAATCCTAGCGATTCCTTCTGCTGATAGAGAGAAGGAACCCCTTCTATCTAAGTGCCCATAGCAAAAGATGCCATCTCAGTACGATTGTACCCAGCCACCACAAATAACCATGTTAAAAATTCATTCACAGAATCCTAGCGATTCCATGTGCTTATAGAGAGAAGAAAACCCCTTCTATTCAAGTGCCCATGGCAAACAATGCCATCTCAGTATGATTGTACCCAGCTATCACAAATAACCATGTTAGCAATTTATGCACAGAATCCTACCGATTCCTTGTACATAAAGAGAAACGGAAACCCCTTCTATCTGAGTGCCCATGGCAAATGATGCCTCCTAGGAAGTTGTACCCAGTCACCACATATAACCATGTTAAAAATTTATCCACTGAATCCTAGCGATTCCTTTTGCTTGTAGATAGACGTAAACCCCTTCTATCCAAGTGCTCAAGGCAAATGATGCCACCTAGGAATTTGTTCCCAGTCACCCACATATAACCATGTTAAAAATTTATACATAGAATCCTACCGATTCCTTGTGCTTATAAAGAGACAGAAACCCCTTCCATCTAAGTGCCCATGGAAAATGATGCCACCTGGGAAGTTGTGTCTAGCAAACCACAAAGAACCATGTTATAAATTTATACACAGAATCCTAGCGATTCCTTGAGCTTATAGAGAGACGAAAACCCCTTCTCTCCAAGTCCCCATGGCAAACAATACCATCTCAGAATGATTGTACCCAGCCATCACAAACAACCATGTTAAAAATCTATGCACAAAATCCTAGCGATTCCTTGTGCTTATAGAGAGACGGAAACCCCTTCTATCCAAGTGCCCATGGCAAACAATACCATCTCAGAATGATTGTACCCAGCCATGACAAACAACCTTGTTAAAAATTTATGCACAAAATCCTAGCGATTCCTTGTGCTTATAGAGAGACGGAAACCCCTTCTATCCAAGTGCCCATGGCAAATGATGCCACCTAGGATGTGGTACCAAGCCACCACATATGACCATGTTAAAAATTTATGCACAGAATCCTAGCGATTCCATGTGCTTATAGAAAGACGGAAACCCCCTCTATCCAAGTGCCCATGGCAAATGATGTCACCTAGGAAGTTGTACCCAGCCACCACATATAACTATGTTAAAAATTTATGCAATGAATCCTAGCAATTCCTTGTGCTTTTAGAGAGACGGAAACCCCTTCTATCCAAATGCCAATTACAAATGATGCCACCTAGAAAGTTGTACCCAGCCACCACATATAACCATGTTAAAAATTTATGGACAGAATCCTAGCGATTCCATGTGCTTATAGAGAGACGGAAGCCCCCTCTATCCAAGTGCCCATGGCAAACAAAGCCATCTCGGTATGGCTGTACCAAGCCATCACAAATAACCATGTTAAAAATTTATCCACAGAAACCTACCGATTCCTTCTGCTTATAGAGAGACAGCAACCCCTTCTCTCCAAGTTCCCATGGCAAATGATGCCACCTAGGAAGTTGTACCTAGCCAACAGAAATATCCTTGTTAAAAATTTTTAAACAGAGTCCTAGCGATTTCTTGTGCTTATAGAGAAACGGAAATCCTTTCTATCTAAGTGCTCATGGCAAAAAATGCCATCTCAGTATGATTGTACCCAGCCATCACATATAACCATGTTAAAAATTGATGCACAGAATCTTACCGATTCCTTTTTCTCATAGAGAGACGGAAACCCCCTCTATCCAAGTGCCCATGGCAAATACTGTCTCCGAGGAAGTTGAACCCGGCCATCATATATAACCATGTTAAAAATTTATGCACAGAATCGTAGCGAGTTCTTGTGCTTATAGAGAGAAGGAAACCCCTTCTATCCAAGTGCCCATGGCAAATGATGCCACCTAGAAAGTTGTACCCAGCGATCATATATAACAATGTTAAAAATTTATGCACAGAATCCTATTGATTCCTTGTCCTTATAGAGAGATGGAAACCCCTACTATCCAAATGCCCAAGGCAAATGATGCCACCTAGGAAGTGGTACCCAGTCACCACATATAACCATGTTAAAATTTATGCACAGAATCCTAGCGATTCCTTCTGCTGAAAGAGTAACAGAAATCCTCTCTATCCAAGTGCCCATGGCAAATGATGCCACCTAGGAAGTTGTACCCAGCCACCACATATAACCATGTTAAAAATTTATTCACAGAACCCTAGCGATTCCTTGTGCTTATAGAGAGACGGCAACCCCTTCTATCCAAATGCCCAAGGCAAATGATGCCACCTAGGAAGTGGTACCCAGTCACCACATATAACCATGTTAAAATTTATGCACAGAATCCTAGCGATTCCTTCTGCTGATAGAGTAACAGAAACCCCCTCTATCCAAGTGCCCATGGCAAATGATGCCACCTAGGAAGTTGTACCCAGCCACCACATATAACCATGTTAAAAATTTATTCACAGAACCCTAGCGATTCCTTGTGCTTATAGAGAGACGGCAACCCCTTCTATCCAAATGCCCAAGGCAAATGATGCCACCTAGGAAGTGGTACCCAGTCACCACATATAACCATGTTAAAATTTATGCACAGAATCCTAGCGATTCCTTCTGCTGATAGAGTAACAGAAACCCCCTCTATCCAAGCAGTGGCGTAGCGTCTATGTATGCTACGCTTGCGGCGCAAGCGTAAAAATTTATAGACAAATTCAAAAATTCTTGCAACACTTTCAATGCATAACAATTTCCGCAATAAACGGCTTCTCTTTCTTGTCATGAGCAGCATGCGGTGAACTCTAGCGCCAACAGGCCAGTTGGCCCCAATTGGCTATTTTCCCAAGTAAACAGATCGCTAAAAATTATGAAATTCGAAAAATCTGAAAACTGAAGCCCCTCCACATCACTCTTTTTGCCTGTCTAGAATTAGAGAAACATGTGATGCTCCAGTGCAGCTTCAGTGCAACTCGAGAGAAGCTTCTGACTCTGAGAGAAGTGAGAATTTTCCGGACTGGAGCTTGCGGTCGGCCTGAGCGCAAGCCTTCCCAAATATTTGATAATCCACAACATTTTTCTACCTATAAGCTGCTTTTTGCGAATACTCTTTGCGTGATACATCATTTCAAATCCAATTATTTTCCTTTCTTTACTTTGTGACTGTTGAAAAGAGAAAAAGTTTCATCAAAGTGGGGTCAGAGTCTATTTGTCATGATCCGCATTCCGTAATTCAAGTCAAAAGACTTGCCAGTATAGTCAGAATTTACGGACCAGGGCATGCGGTAGACCTGAGCGCAAGCCTTGCCAAATACATGATGATTTGCCGGGACTAACTTTCTGAAACTTTACACATGGAAGCATCTTCAATTCTAACAACTCTCACAGCTCACTATTTCATCTTAGTTAAATATGAGAGTAAAAAATGAGCAGAAACTGTTGCTCCTGTTCGCTTAGGCTCTGCAGTGTGTTAACAATTTCGCAATGTGGAGAGCTCCTCCTTGCGGGAATCCCCAGCTTCATTATAGCATAAAAATTCTTACATTAGGTGGGCATTAGGCGATGCCTTTTCTTGAGGAATATGAATAAGAATAAAATCTTTTGCGAAGCAGTTTTAGCACTAGGAGTTTTTCTGAAAAGTCTTGCTAAACAATTGAGCTTTTTTCAAAAACTTTTCGCATGGTTGATAATTTTTCCCTTGCCCCCCTTCACTTTCGAACCTCTATCGGAGCCTCTGATGCAAAGAATAGACACCTTGATTGATTAGAATTACTCTAGTACAAATAATTTGTTACTTTCAAAATCAAAACTTATTATCACTATAACCATTAATTACCGCTTGTATTTTTTAGAAACTGAAATTACAATTACATTCATTCAACATAGCCGTATATTTTATGTTACCGCATGCCTAAGTTCTGCGCTCACGCTACGCCACTGTATCCAAGTGCCCATGGGAAATGATGCCACCTAGGAAGTTGTACCCAGCCACCACATATAACCATGTTAAAAATTTATCCACTGAATCCTAGCGATTCCTTTTGCTTGTAGATAGACGGAAACCCCTTCTATACAAGTGCTCAAGGCAAATGATGCCACCTAGGAATTTGTTCCCAGTCACCCACATATAACCATGTTAAAAATTTATACATAGAATCCTAACGATTCCTTGTGCTTATAGAGAGACAGAAACCCCTTCCATCTAAGTGCCCATGGAAAATGATGCCACCTAGGAAGTTGTGTCTAGCAAACCACAAAGAACCATGTTATAAATTTATACACAGAATCCTAGCGATTCCTTGAGCTTATAGAGAGACGAAAACCCCTTCTATCCAAGTCCCCATGGCAAACAATACCATCTCAGAATGATTGTACCCAGCCATGACAAACAACCTTGTTAAAAATTTATGCACAAAATCCTAGCGATTCCTTGTGCTTATAGAGAGACGGAAACCCCTTCTATCCAAGTGCCCATGGCAAATGATGCCACCTGGGATGTTGTACCCAGTCACCACATATGACCATGTTAAAAATTTATGCACAGAATCCTAGCGATTCCATGTGCTTATAGAAAGACGGAAACCCCCTCTATCCAAGTGCCCATGGCAAATGATGCGACCTAGGAAGTTGTACCCAGCCACCACATATAACTATGTTAAAAATTTATGCAATGAATCCTAGCAATTCCTTGTGCTTTTAGAGAGACGGAAACCCCTTCTATCCAAATGCCAATGGCAAATGATGCCACCTAGAAAGTTGTACCCAGCCACCACATATAACCATGTTAAAAATTTATGCACAGAATCCTAGCGATTCCATGTGCTTATAGAGAGACGGAAGCCCCCTCTATCCAAGTGCCCATGGCAAACAAAGCCATCTCGGTATGGCTGTACCAAGCCATCACAAATAACCATGTTAAAAATTTATCCACAGAAACCTACCGATTCCTTCTGCTTATAGAGAGACAGCAACCCCTTCTCTCCAAGTGCCCATGGGAAATGATGCCACCTAGGAAGTTGTACCTAGCCAACAGAAATATCCTTGTTAAAAATTTTTAAACAGAGTCCTAGCGATTTCTTGTGCTTATAGAGAAACGGAAATCCTTTCTATCTAAGTGCTCATGGCAAAAAATGCCATCTCAGTATGATTGTACCCAGCCATCACATATAACCATGTTAAGAATTGATGCACAGAATCTTACTGATTCCTTGTTCTCATAGAGAGACGGAAACCCCCTCTATCCAAGTGCCCATGGCAAATACTGTCTCCGAGGAAGTTGAACCCGGCCATCATATATAACCATGTTAAAAATTTATGCACAGAATCGTAGCGAGTTCTTGTGCTTATAGAGAGAAGGAAACCCCTTCTATCCAAGTGCCCATGGCAAATGATGCCACCTAGAAAGTTGTACCCAGCGATCATATATAACAATGTTAAAAATTTATGCACAGAATCCTATTGATTCCTTGTCCTTATAGAGAGATGGAAACCCCTACTATCCAAATGCCCAAGGCAAATGATGCCACCTAGGAAGTGGTACCCAGTCACCACATATAACCATGTTAAAATTTATGCACAGAATCCTAGCGATTCCTTCTGCTGATAGAGTAACAGAAATCCCCTCTATCCAAGTGCCCATGGCAAATGATGCCACCTAGGAAGTTGTACCCAGCCACCACATATAACCATGTTAAAAATTTATTCACGGAACCCTAGCGATTCCTTGTGCTTATAGAGAGACGGCAACCCCTTCTATCCAAATGCCCAAGGCAAATGATGCCACCTAGGAAGTGGTACCCAGTCACCACATATAACCATGTTAAAATTTATGCACAGAATCCTAGCGATTCCTTCTGCTGATAGAGTAACAGAAACCCCCTCTATCCAAGTGCCCATGGGAAATGATGCCACCTAGGAAGTTGTACCCAGCCACCACATATAACCATGTTAAAAATTTATCCACTGAATCCTAGCGATTCCTTTTGCTTGTAGATAGACGGAAACCCCTTCTATACAAGTGCTCAAGGCAAATGATGCCACCTAGGAATTTGTTCCCAGTCACCCACATATAACCATGTTAAAAATTTATACATAGAATCCTACCGATTCCTTGTGCTTATAGAGAGACAGAAACCCCTTCCATCTAAGTGCCCATGGAAAATGATGCCACCTAGAAAGTTGTGTCTAGCAAACCACAAAGAACCATGTTATAAATTTATACACAGAATCCTAGCGATTCCTTGGGCTTATAGAGAGACGAAAACCCCTTCTATCCAAGTCCCCATGGCAAACAATACCATCTCAGAATGATTGTACCCAGCCATCACAAACAACCATGTTAAAAATTTATGCACAAAATCCTAGCGATTCCTTGTGCTTATAGAGAGACGGAAACCCCTTCTATCCAAGTGCCCATGGCAAACAATACCATCTCAGAATGATTGTACCCAGCCATGACAAACAACCTTGTTAAAAATTTATGCACAAAATCCTAGCGATTCCTTGTGCTTATAGAGAGACGGAAACCCCTTCTATCCAAGTGCCCATGGCAAACAATACCATCTCAGAATGATTGTACCCAGCCATGACAAACAACCTTGTTAAAAATTTATGCACAAAATCCTAGCGATTCCTTGTGCTTATAGAGAGACGGAAACCCCTTCTATCCAAGTGCCCATGGCAAA
>NW_027019614.1:0-10843 GCF_013076305.1 Rhopilema esculentum
AGGGCTTGGAGCTTCCGACAGGGGGGCTAAAATGACTAAAATATGCAGTTTCCGTACGTTGTTTTGTCAAATTTGCTCCGACAATAACCTAAAATTGCCTCCGATGGGGGGGGGGGGCTAAGTGCTTTCAACGGAGGGGCTATAGCCCCTCTAGCCCTCCCCTGGCGCCACCACTGATTACACCTTTTAAATACAAAACAAGGGTCTATTTCAACTTTGAAACTTATATTGCAAAACTTTCCAAAAGGTGGACATTTCCAATTAGCGGACACCTTGCTCTGGTCCCGACAGTGTCCGCTAAATAGAGAGAATACTGTATATTTCTGAGACTAAATAATGGAGACTCTGTCGCCCAGGGTCGCCATATGAATGTCTACTGACAAAAATCTCTTCATATCCCCCTTCAACCCTTCTTAAGATTTATTGAATTACTTATCTTCAGTTTCATTTTAAGCACTTGTTATAAACTGCCGACTGAATCAAATAAAGTTTTATCTTACTGTTCTTAAAAACAAATTCACTTTTTCTAAAACGAAATGTTTAGTCAAAGTTACGTTGCAATTAGTTCTTGCAGTTAACAGCGTCAAAAGATATGTAAATGAAGGAACCCTCGTTGTAAAATAGTGCTGTACCAGAGCATGCTACGTTTCTCGTTGATAAGTATGGAAAAACCACTGCCCCAGTTTTCAACTCTTTATTATTCAAATCTATTTGACACTTAAGGTGGTGGAAAGGGACACTGTGACTCCTGACAGACTCTAAAAGAACATATTGTACTTAACACAGAACGGCAATTGTTGTACTCAACGACGTCGGAGAATTTTCATTCCACCTTCTGTCGCGCCCTTTCCCGCCCTGTTCACCATTCTATCGACCCGAATCATGTTTGCTAGTTTGGTACATATTTCAACAGTTTTATTGCCACTGTTATCTTGCCTTAAAGCAGAAAAATAATAGGTGTTACTACCAACATTATAAATTTTATTCCCGTCCTTTCAATAACTTTGTAACACACTCAGAGAGATCAGCTACTTGGTTTGAAACTGGTGTGTTTACTGTCTTATGTGTTAGCTATTTAAAAACCTGGTACCCTATTCAGGCGCTGTTCACTCAATCCGAACGATACTTACAGACACGGTAAAGGGGACGAAGATGCAACCCCTTTGATAGGAAGGTGAAAGTACCCTTGTCATTTGTCTTCGCAATTATCAAGAACATATATATGAGTTTCCAACTTTAGTAATTTTTTCAAAAACTTCTTCTTTTGACGACAACATTTCTCGTCATGCGTGATTATTTCGTATCTGCTAGAAGTGAACCGTTCATACGCTTATCGGAATGGAAATATCATTTACATACCAGTAGAAGCTGCAAATCACTGTTGCAAAATTTTTCCTTATCATGAAGCTAATAGCCATGCCCCTGGACCGTGCCGGTGTCTTCAACGACTCTAGACCTCAAAGATATTCATAAAGAAATACCTAAATAGATTTTCAATGTAAAGTGAGAAACATATTACTTTATCCTCGGTGAGTATTTATAACAAACAAATTTATAACAGTTTAGGTATTGTGATGTACATGGTAAAAATTTGCCTTATCGATTTCATCCAGAAATCCTGTCGTTTTTTGACTCTCTCTTTCTCTTCTGTCGAAAACAAAAAGAAAGTTCTTATGTTGATGCACAAGGTAAGGTAAGAGCTGAGACATACTTGTAAAGCTTTTCACTGCATCGACCAGTTTCTTAATTCTCGAATACTGAGAAAAGGGACCTTATTTCGACAAGTATTTTGACAAGAAGCTCAAGGGTAAAGGAAAGCGAAAGAATGAAAATGAATCTAAATTATATGGCCGCGATTAACAGGGGAAGGGGGTCATACCATCAGTCTACATTACCATTCTTTGTTTCCCTTACCTTCAAACATCACTTTGCCATGCCTCATCATTCTAAAGTACCAGGCACCGCGGAGCGTTGAGAAAAGTGGGCTGGTCTAAAGAAAGTAGGGGGGGGCTAAAACCGTATAAAAAGAGGCTTTTCTGGTAGTTTGATACTTAATATTTGGCATTTTTATTATTTGGCATCTTAATATTTTGCTAAAGCCCCCCCCCCAGCCCTTCCTGCTCCGCGGTGCTCGAGTACCTCAGTGAAGTGAGAAGTCATGCGATTAGGGTCGATGAGAACTGTCTTGCTTTTAGTACAATGTGTTTTGCATTTTACGGGCTACGTTATGAATTGAAGATATACGAAAACAGAACCAAGGTGCACATACTGTGTGTTTATCAAGTTTCAGTAAGCTTTTGCGTTTTCAGTATTGCGTTAACAAGTTAAATCGTCTAGCACGTGGCGAAGTAGGCCCACCACACCTTGAATTTCTGATGCCATTTAAACCTGCAAGTCAAGCTCCTGTCATAATGGGGATACAACCAGGAAGGTTATTAATGATGCTGTTGCAAACCCTCTCTGGAAAGACTACATAAATGACAAGCAGGAGAATTGATGTTGCAATGGAGCCTCTGTAGCAAGAATTATCGGCGCCGAGATGGAGTTGTTGGGCATTCCCTGATTATGAAACTTGCATCGTGGAAGTACTTCTCTGCTGTATTTAAGGGTAAGAAAAAGTTGGTAGTTCAGAAAATTATTTTGAATATGACTCCAAGAAAATCAAGTTTTTCAACGGTCAGAGTGAAAGTGGAAGACATTCTCAACGTCGATTATTCGTTTAAATACGATAAATGAGCATAAAAATATATATAGGGGAGTCAAACTCTTGAACTGTGAAGAAGAACCATACTTATTTTGAAATGGGAACTCATAGTATTTGGCTGCGCTAATGACTATTTTCTCCAGGTATTTTGCCGTTCTTGTGCCAGTTTTTGTGTTGTTTTGAGTTTGTCTTGAACTTGGTAAACAGGGTAATCTCTCTCTGTTTCGGCTGGACTCTCTAGAGAAGTTGTCAAGTAAATTCCCATGAAAATGTATTTCGAAGGTTCACGCCCGAGTTTGCAAAAGTTCACGCCCGAATTTGCAAAAGTTGACGCCACAATTCTCATTGTGATCAAAATTGAGTACATATTTGTTTTCACGCAAAGGGGATTTGATTGCACACATACGTGCTGTTTTCCACTTTTTATCAGAAATATATTCCTTCTAGAAAATCCACAAAGTTGAGAAATTATTGTTTGATATCAAATTTATACCTTTTCGGCCGTCGTTGATATGAAGGGTTTGGGAGGGTGGGTTGTGCGTGGTGAAATGGTCGAATTCGTTTTCTTTCGAGTGGATTTTCGACCGTTCCGTTTCATCGTGTTTCGTGATCTACAATCCCGGACAAAAATAGTTGAGACTTTTCAGGAAAACTTTATGTTCTTGAAAAATAACTTCCCCCATCCCCCAATTCAACGTTGAATGCATGATTTTGTAGCAAAAATTATAGAACTACATACAAATCCAACACTGCTTGCTTCGGGGGAAAGGGGGGGGATTCGAATTTACAAGGGCAAGGTGGCGTTAACTCAGTTCAGTTCATTTCATCTTTAAAAATCTATACATACAAATCTTTTAAAATACAGCAACAGGTTACAAAAGATGAAATGAATTATATATAATGAGAGAAATAGAGAACAAAAAATATATCTATATGGTTTTATAAAAACGAAAGAGATTTGCATCCAGAAATTTCTTAAAGAAGGAGCTCTCTCAATAGATAGACTAATCGAGGAGAGAGCACGTCCTGTGGTAAAAATAGTAAGATAGCAAGGTAAAGTAAGGTAAAGTAGAAAAATGCAAAAATTGCATCTTGTCTCAACATTTTTGTCCGGGATTGTAGTTTCAGTTTCAAGATATTCGCTTCACTTGCAGTAGAAAACACATACAGTGATCGTAATATTGGGCTCCTACAATGCCTGCCAAAAGTACTTGGAACACCCACCAATTTACGCTGCATTTGATATCTTTCATTCCTTTCATGAAAAAAATTTGCTACTTCCGCCCCCTTCCCCCTCAAACAATGTTGATGATTTAGAGAAATATCATAAAAGAAGCGCAAAAGAAAGTGCTTCCTAAAATCCTAACCCGTTTGATAGTAAACCAACATTGTTCCGTGGGGGAGACGGGGGTGATTGGTTTTGAACTTGGAAATTGATGTCAGTGTTCCAAGACTTTTGGCAGGCATTGTAGATCTTCAATAGTATTTCAGTGCACATTTTCATACTTTTTTCTCTCTAATCAAAGCACAAGATTCAGTTTACACTTACGAATTCAACTGTCAGCGGGCCCATGCTCGAATGTATCATCCAAGAAGTTTATCGGACCAAATTGGTCAAACTATATAAGATCTTGTACCCTTGGTACCAAGTATATAACTATATATACCATCAAGATATAATAAGAGAACTCTTAGGTACCATTGAAGGAACGGACAGAGTTGGGCGTTGCTATGGAAGGGATTGGTTCGAGGAGTTGGGAGAAGAGGAGACGTGGGGTCCCTTAATAATATACGAGCGAGGAGGGTTGGGCTTTGTTATAGAAGAGAAGGGTCGAATGGGATGGCTAGCTTTCTTCAATAAGGTTGGTCTATGGAAACTTTTTATGATTTGATTTTGCAAAAGAAAGTACCAAGCTTCTTAATCTTTCTTGATGTTTATATTTCTTGTAACGCTTTGCTCAATTTCTTGTGCTTTAAAATCTATTCAATAACTTTGCAAGAGCCATCAAACGTCTGTCAAATTCAAGCCAAAACAATGTAGTATTATTATAATAACAAGTTCATAAATATTGCCTGGAATCTTCCTTGATTCATTATTCAATCGACGTTGGAAATAAATGTTGTTAATATACAATGTAGATTCATTTTCCGGTCATCGCAGAATGACAAACTTTCAAAATTTTTCTTGCCGTCAACAATGGTGGCGGCCTTAACCAAACCTTCAATGATGTTACTTTTTGCAACTTCCAACCCACTGTAAACTCTCCACACCCTAAATTGTGATGTCCCCGATCATCGTTCTTATGCTGTTAAGTGATAAGTGATTCTAATTTATGACCGCCTTTTAATTGAAGTAATACACATCTCTAGCAAAAATTGCCTGTAAATATCCTTTGTTGCACACACTCACTTTTTTTAATAAGAAACAGGCTATAAGAAACGGTAGGCTAAATTTTTTCGTAAGTTAAGGAACAACCCTACCCAAATTGAAAAAAGCTAAGAAACTTTTATAATTTGCAGTTTTAATTTTCCGAGTTGACACTCGAAACAGTCTTGACATTAAACATCACTGTATATTGCAACACTATACTTGACATGCATTTTGCATTAATTCGCAGTAAATTGCACACTCAAGAAGTTTCCGTTTAAAATTTGTTTTGACTTCAACTTGACATTGTTGAAGTTCGATGAGCTTTTCGATGAGCTTGACTGTTTACAGATCTCAACAGAGTTTGTCATTCTAGGAAAACAAAATTCCTTGATCACTTTGTTTGTTTATCTCTGAATGTGAGTGAAATATTAACTCTACCTTGGGAGCACGTTTTAAAAATTCATTACCTAAAAAATTTAAGAAACATGTGAGAAACTATTGATAGCAAAATGGCTGGAAAATTTAAGAAAGTGCCTACCAGCACCGGACCTTAGTTTCTTATAAAAAAATTACATGTAATGAAATTTAGATGCATTCTTACAATCAATGTCTTACTATTATGCAGCACTCCAATTATAAATAAAACCAATGCCGCAAAATGCAAACTTTTTAAGCCCCTAAAGGTCAAATTCCCCTTAAGGAATACCATTCCAGTCCGCCCCTGATGGACCAAGACCAGGGGTCTGAGAAGGATTCGAACGAACTTTTGTCCCAACGGTAAATTTTGACAGGTCACACCCTTCAAAGTGGTGGAAAATGCCGATCGTTGAAAATGAATTTATTTTGTGCTTTGTTGTTTGTACGCTCCAGTGGCTGGTTTTTATCAAGCATGAAAACGATGTCCTTTGTAGCTTTTTGGGTTTGTCTTTTCCATTTCACAATGGAAAATTTGCTGAACAATTCTCCTCATGGCTTTAAATCGTTTCAGGCTGGAAATGGTAAAGAACTGTTTTTTTCACACCTTTGGTAGGTACAATCACTGCCAAAAGTTTTGGAACGCTAGCGTCAGTTTTCAAAAGCAAATTCAGCCACCTCCCTCTCCCTCTTAGAACAATGTTGATCTACTATAGGAAAAAGGAAGGGGTTGTGGAGTACGCTTTTTCGTGTGCCTTGTGTGATATTTTTCTATACTTTCAACATTGTTTTGGGTGGAAAGCGGGACGGAAGTAGTTGTATTCGGGAAAACAAATGAATAATAGAAAAGCACAGCGCAAAGTGTTGGGTGTTCCAAGTAATGTTGGCAGTGATTGTAGGTAGGCATAGGATATCGTATACTAAAGGTCCAAAGAAAGTCCATTCTTCTAGCATGAAAATCTGCCAAATCCTTGACAAGCAATTTCGATATCTAGTCTTTTCAAGAATGTCCGATTCTACTGACATCAGCATTAGGCCTTGTAGCCTCTCTTGTCACTGAGTGGATGCCCTGCCAGTAGTGGATGCCCTCTCAGCACTGAATGATGTCAAGGTAACGAGTACGCAATTTTCATCAACCTATTCGTTTTCTATTACACGCCATGTCATGCTGGTGATTTCTTTAAAGCACGCCACTAAATCTGAAAATTTCTGATTATAAATGTACGTCACGATCTCGTACAACTGGATACTGGAGTTAGCTCCGCAACAACATTTCTAAAGTTATCTGCTGCTAGCCGTGTTTATAGAAGAACATCATAAATCCAATTATAATTTTATTGGTTGTCTCCCAACATCTATCAATTCATTAAGTATTTCTTCTTCTGAATGCAAAGTTGCTTTTGTAATCAATTCTTTATCAACATTGAGGTTACCAACTGCGTTTTTGTCAAGTTTGCAATCCTCACGAACCTCCACTCTCAGTTTCTGCATATCTTTAATCATGATCTTTGAAAGGGTCTCGAATATTAGTATAACTGCATTTCCTATGCAATAGACCATATCAGGGTATTTCACGATTCTTATTATAAAAAAAGCAGACAATTCTGTTCCATGGCAAGTAGGAAACGATTATAGACAGCGAATTGTCGGGTGAATGGGTGGTCAAGTTAGCGAATGACTTTTAAATTCAAACCCTTATACTAAAACCATGAAAAATAGAAAATTCTGGATATCAAATGGTTGAAAAAGTAGGCAGTCGACATAACGGGCGTTACTTGCATTTTCTGTACTTGGAAGAGCAAACCAAATCAGTGGCGGCTTTTTGTTGGCTTATTGGGCAAAGTTAAAAAATCTAGCTCACGCCCTTTGTTCTGTCAGAAAAACCCTTTACCAACAGGGAATGCTAATTCTACCAATTGCAAACACCCATGATCAACATTTGGTTACATAAAGGCAGTTTCAAAATCATTGAGACAGGTCATGAAAAAGACTTATTCAAAATATCACCCCTTCCCCAACACTTTCTCATCGATTTTAGACGATATACAAAATCGTTCCATCAGAGAAGTGAATCAAATAGTGGTTTTGTAATTGCCAATTGTACGAGACTTAAATGCATTATAAATACTCTATGAAAACTGTAACTATGAATAATATAAATACTGTGTTAAGAACAATGTTTATTACAACTTAAATAATTAATACTCTATATTAAAAATATGAGCTAGCCGTGGAAAAAATAACAGTCAGCACCTAGATATTTATAGGTCTTTTAAATGTGGAACCCGTATAAATCTTGATTTATTTATTAAAATAAATGTTTGACCTTCCATAGAGAAGCGCTGCTCAAAGTCTTATTCATTTTCTCAATTTAGCACTTTAGAATTAAGGCGTGGCCGCAGAAATGTTCCCAAGAATCACATAGAGTTACTTTTGATTCGGCACTCCAACATGTGCTATAAAAGCCACTAACCTAGTGGCGTAGCAGACTAAGGACCCCCAACTTTGAAGCCCACGGGGTAGCGAAAACTTAGGGCCCCCAACTTTTAGGGGCTCCCAACCTTTAGGAGCACGAAGCAAAAATTCTTTCTACGGCTTTTACCCTGAAGCTGGTATTCTTGGTGTCATGACACTGAATGGAAAGTCTCTAGATTAGCCTCTTCTGTTTTGTCTATACACTGGTAGTACATTGTTGGAAAGGAAACATCTTCGTCTGTGAGTCTTCCATTCCTGATGAGATCATGAACGCAATATAACTCACCTTCTGTGATACCAGTCTGAATGTCAGCAAGGAAAGTCTCCTTTAATCCATCAACAAAGGCTTCTTTAAGAGCTCTTTATACCTTTAAGAGCAGTATCTTTTTCAATAGTTATGTCTATGATGGTGACGTAGTCATTTTCAAAGCAATTCTGAAACCCTCAATAGATGTAAAAGACATCAAATACATTTTATCTTTATCAAACCATCCTTAAAAGGTTTTCATTGCAAAAGTCTTGATGTAGTGTGCACGCCAATTGTTCATCCTTTTATTCCTGGCATCTTTTTTAATTGTGTCAAGTACTTTCATGATAATTGTGCTTGTGTTAAATTGTGTTCTCAATCTCTCCTGATGCGGCATTTTGTTGAAACTGAAACGGCAACTGCCGTCAAAATCTTGGCTTGCATTGAACATTGATTATTTTGTTTGCATTTAGGAAAAGATGTGCGTGTTCACGAGAATCCACACTCTTTTAAAAGATATTCTCAACCGATTATAAGAAAACAAGTGCAAAAAATATACTGCAATGTATTTTAAGCTAATCGAAAGCGCGTGGTCGCAAAAATTTCTGCATGCTTAGGGGCCTTCTCTTTTAATTTTGCCCCAGGGCCTTCGAAACCTCTAGGTGACCCTGCTTGTAATACACGCAAAACGAGCAGAGATTTTCATTTGGATCAGGTCTCAATCGGGTCAGGAAAATGTACCCTAACAGCAGAATTATTTCATTATGAATTTTGCTTTTAAGGGATTCTCTTTTCGATTAGAAACAGTATCACGGCCAATGAGCACATTTTGCTTTACAGTTTTTGAAACATGTCTTCCTGAACGTTCTAATAATAGAATGAAAGGAAGCCGTCCTCGAATAGAAATTGCGCTTTTTGAAAAATGAAATATCTTAGTCATGCAATACTATGTCATTACAATAGCAAGACAGGCAACTGCTGGAAAATGAAGCACATTGCATAAATGCATGCTATCCCATTGTTATTTTGTCGTTGACAGATTGATACATTCTTTGTCGGCAGTTTAGTTGAATGTGAACGCCCGGTACCTTGAATGTTTGCCTCTAGTGCCTCCCCGATAAGCTGCCAAGTCATTTCTAAATCTATCATTGGCCTTCAGCAATTTCTACTGCTCGTGGACTTGTGCTTTCACGCACAGAAGTCTCTATCCCCCCAACCAAACAGACCTGTACAACGTACGCTTCTCATTGCCTGCTGCAGTCCGAACAGGCCTCTTTTTTGTTGACTCGTCCATTAAATAACGTTAGAAACACATAAAAGATCAGCCATAATAGCGTAAGCGATGCTAAAATATGGTTCTGTAACTGGAAGTGAAAAAATGTTAAAATCCGTCCGACGCGTTCCGATTCCCTTTCCAGTCAAAACTTACTTTAGTTGTCGTGGTGGATTCACCCCATCCACAAGCTACAATACAACAACATTGGCCCGCGGTATAATACGTGATCCAGTCCCTTTATTGTAGAAAACAAGCTCTCCTCAAAGTCCTCATGTGTTGACGTCAAGCCAGAAGTTAATGCAACTTATACACATTAATAAACATTTGCAGGTATCGGCGCACTTTATTTATGTAGTCGCTAGATCTTTTCGAGCTCGCTTCAATCCCGGTCATAAGGAAACAAAATGCAATTTTTGCAATTTCCTTCTTCAAGGTTGCCCTGTAAAATTGCATCCCCTCATTCCTCCCAAATAAATGTTGGATCTGTAGTTCTATCAATTTGGCTTGGAAATCATTCATCCAACATTGAATCGTGGGAGAGGAAAAGTTATCTTTAAAGTCTCAACTATTTTTGTCAAGGATTGCCACCTTCTGGCCACTTCGCGTCTTTTAGCACTCAAGAGAAAATTTTGCATACGAACCTCCTCCAACATTTTTCCAAAACAGGAAACCTTCGCTGCACATTTGTAGAGGTACAAGGATCTTGTACGATTCATAAATACTGGAAGCTTTGAGCCTTTATGACTGACTTTCTGACGGAGAATACTAGGAACAAAATCATCAAAGCGCTGGGGAACAAAGCCCCTTTAACGCTGAACGTTGCTGACCTCAGTGGATTTGATTGTTTTTTCGAAGATCAGCAACCGTTTCCATGCATCGGGCCTCAGTCAAGTTTACACATCGTTCCTTAAGCTCCTCTTGCACTGCTTTAACTATAGACAATGCTGTGACAAAATTTTGACTGGAAGATTGCAGCTGCTTCACGACTGTTTATTGGCTATAGTATGTCCACCAGCAGGCAATTTACAACATTTAACATCCAATTGTCCTCATCCTCTTCGAGCTAATGCAGCAGTTCTTTGCCAAGCTACTGTATTCGCTTTTAAAACTCAATGGTCTTGAATTTGAGTTAATTTTTAGCGCTTGTTTTTGCAATAGTCTATCTTTCTGTAGGCTCACTCAATAAATGCGTTTTTTCATTATAACAGAACATAATATTCCTACTTCCACAACTCCTGATCAAAGCAGTGCGTGTCTATATACTGCAATACTGCCCCCAAAATTGTTATTGACATTATTTGTGATTATGAAATGCCCTAGCCAACGTGTTCCAGGCCAAAGTAACGCCTTGTTTTT
>NW_027019614.1:10943-29671 GCF_013076305.1 Rhopilema esculentum
AAAATCAATATTCAGTTCAAAAAATGTACCTGAAAACATGCAGAAAGTCATATTAAAAGACAGCATCAAAATATATGTGAAGTTGAGAGCCCATGCCCATGCAAAACATTTGATTGAGAACTATAAGTCAACATCAAGGAAACAGAAAAAAGAAAAGGCTTTGAGAAAAAAGTTAAAATCTGTTTCAAAGGACAAAAAGTTGTAATTTGTTAAGTTGTTTTGGAGATGATAAGATCCTTTTTAGAATTATTTTACAGGATAAGATCATTTCCCAAAAATAGAATTTGTAACTTTTTTGCTTCAAATTTCTTGTTCTCTGTTCACCAGCATACCCTGAAATAGCCTCAACCAAAACCATAGCCTCATGCCAAAAAACATGCTTTGCCCCAAATGTTCTAATGTTTAATTTTTTTATTTTCTTACAAATATGCTTCAATAGAGCTCAGGACAAGTTCCCTATGATGTATTGTTGTACTGATGTACCCAAATATCCACCCATATCCCCAAACTAGCATTCTAGGCCCAGACTATAAATGGATAACAATAGATGTATTTGTGCTAAACTGAACTTATTTAACTAACTGAACAATTGTTTTCCTCTCAATCACATGACAGAAGATTTTAAAAAAATTATTTTTGCTGATTTTTTAACATGACTGAGAACAGAACAATTTTTATTTAAAAACAATCCTTAAATTCCTTACAGGCTTGAAATAAACAAAATGATCAAAATAGAGGCAAGGGGACAACAAAATTCAACGCAACAACTTGAGGTCACCTGAATAAGGGTTCTAATAAGGGTACAATACTTTTAATCAGAGCAGTGGAGTTAAATGGGCACTTTTGATTAAAAAAGCTACTTTTGTTGGACCTTCCAGTGGAAAAATAGGGGGAGAAGTTGAAATAAGCTACACATATTCTACTAAAATCCCCAATTTATTCTAAGCCCAGAAAAAGTGATTACTTCACTCAAATAAATAAATATAGTGTCTATAGTATATCCACTGCTTTCACTGTTAATAATGCTGTAATATATGCGTGTTACATGGTCTTTTCTGCATGTTCTAGGTTAAGATTGCATGTGCACTACTTCATTCTTTAATGGAGTAACAACAGACAATTTTGATTAAAGATAGGCAAAATGTTAAAGCTTTAAAATGCTACATTTGGATATGCTAGCCCAATGGCAATAATGTCCTTTAAGCCTATTCCCATGTATAACCTAGACCTAAAGGGGTTCAGCATTCAGCTGGCAAAGTACTGGAAAATCCAGAATGGCCAATCGCCCTGTTGATGAACTCAAATTTGACATGTTGCCCAAAAACGTTTTATAAAACATTTATGCTTTTGATTCATTAAAACTTTTCTCAGTAAGAAAATCTTTAAAAATGCTCTCAACACAGTTATAAATGGGGCTAAAACCAAAAGTTAATGTGTCCTTCATCAAATAACTATGAACAATCAAGGGCATACTTGGAGAAAATCTTCAATCAATTATAAAAACTACAGAAACTTAGAACAAAAACTATAACAGAGGTCCAAACAAAGGTAACTCTCTGCAACCTAAGTGATGTGTCTGTATCCTAATAACTTTATTTCTTTCTTCTTTTTAATGGACTTGTAGTTATTGTTATTCCCTCTTTTGGGCGCTTTGAACCCTTAGTGTTTCCTTTAGGGGTTATACTTATGGCAATAGATCTTTGCACCCTCAACTTGTTCTCCTGATGACCCAGTGCATGGATAGTAGGATTGCAAGACCGTCTTCCTAAACCTCTATGTTGTCCAAAATGGTCTTCAAGGGGATCCTGGCTAAGTTTGTTCGTAAGGACATACTTGAAGCCATTTTGGAGCAGATACTGGACACATTCAATCAACGCATGAGCTTTGGTTTGCAAACCTTCATAGGTTGCTTTGGTTAGGAACATCTTTTCTCTGTCTGCTGACTTGAAATTCCCTTTGCGGTTTTCTATGACATCCTTCCAATCAGCCATATATTTTAGGAATTCCTCTTTCATGAATTTGAACCGTTCATCGTCGACACTTGTATATGGCTTCAAAAAGGGCTTTCGTTTCTGTACACCTTCATTTAATGACCGCGTATTGCAGCAATCAAAGAATTTATCTACAAGTAATATCAGCTTGGCAGTTTCTTTTGCCTTTGGTGTAGCATAAGCCAACATCACCTTACCTACTGTCTCGCTCATGACTTGCGCTGCTAAGTTGACAGGCATTCTTGAATAAGGTGTCAAATATACATGCTCGTTCTTGATTTTGGGTAGCTTCCTGACCTCACTCAATCGATCTGCCTCATACAATGAGATCAAATGGTCCCATGTCATCTCATCATTGTTCCAAAGAAGCCTTTTTTTCCCGTGTCCTGAATTTGCAAGATTATTGCGTATTGTTTTGATTAGGTGTGGTGGGTCAGAAAATAAGAAAATAGGACGGTTTTGTTCCTTTGAAAAAACATTTACTGCCTTGTAAATAATGCTACCTTGATTGCTCATCATTCTGTAAAGCTTCTGGTTACTGCTTGCTTTATCAGACACAATGGCAATCACTTTCAGCCCTGCATATCCCTCGCATAAGCCTATAGCTCTCCATGTTAAAGGGAACAGCATTCCTGAATTTGCAGTAGTAGTGGCAAAGTAGCCAAGTGAAAATTTGAGCCTGGTTGCAATACCACAAACCATAAACACAAGGGCATGTGTTGCAATTGTACTTGATGCATCCTCCTTGAAGACTTCATTTACCTCATCACCAAGATTAACAAATCCAACCAGTTTATTGGTACTGTTGTTGTATACAAGATCATCTTGTACAGATAGCTCATCTAGCATCAACACAACATACTTTCCGATTCCTTCAAGTTTAGCAGCCTGATGTTTCAAATCTGTATAAACCTCTCTATTGAAACCTGCTCTGGGATGAAAAAGGCTAGAATAATCCCTCAATGTTCTTTCTGATGGGAGCTTGATGACAGAGCTTTCTTTCAAGGCTTTGTATGCTGCTGGGGATCGCAGATGTAGATGTAAAGCAAACCTTATCATCATTGGGTGCCATCTCTGCCCCTGGTTGGAATGCTCAAAAGCCTTTTTCTGCTCCTTCCAAAACAAATTTTGAAAAGAATTATCAGGGAATTCTTTCACGCCACTTTCAAGGATTTGTCTGAAATCCTTATGCACTTCAGTTTCCAGATCTATTCCTTTTGATGCAATTTCTGCTTCAAGCACTTTTATTTTCTCTTCCAGTTTTTTCTCTTTATCCCTTAGTGTGCGAATCGCTAAAACTAGTCGATTTTTTGCAACTTTTGTAAATGGGGCTTTTGTAGCAAGAGGTTTAAATCTCTGTTTGTCTTCAACCTTTTGTTTTCTTGCGAGGTCTTTAGCAGCAAGAGTACATGGCCTACAAGGGCTTGTTTCACAAAGAACAGAACAGTTGCTGCTATGCAAATTATGTACATGTTCTATGCCTTTTTTGCCATTAACCAAAA
This sequence comes from Rhopilema esculentum, assembly GCF_013076305.1. Next base: position 14,437 of record NW_027019614.1, read on the forward strand.
CCACTTTTGATGTTTTTCCAGAGGAAGAAAGCTTTAGCCCATAGACCTTTTCAGCTGAGTCTTCAATGCCCTGGCATGGCTTCCATTGTGAAATTCTTTCTAAAATTACATTAATTTTCTTTTTCGAAATTGTTCGCTTAAACTCTTTGTAAATTGGATGTTCCTCGGGTATTTCCTTGAAACTACCCTCCACAACAAAACCAAGGGACTCATCCACAGTAAGCTTGATCACAACATCTCCCAGTGTATTGATACAGCCAAAAACCAAATTGTTTTCAGTGTGGGAAAGTTTTACCCAAGGAGCATTTACCTTTGACAGATCTTTCTCCAGCTCTTTAAAATCTATATACTTGTATAACACAGGTAAAACAATTTCACTGTTGCGCACCAGCTGACGTCTTTCAGTTGCCACTTCTCTCTCGTGACTCCTCTTCGCAATAAAAATAGTTGGTATGCTACCCACAATAAGGTCTTTCCTTCCTGTCCTGCCTGAAATACAATATTTAATAAATAAATGTCTCATGTTGATAAAAAGGTCATATTGTTACTACTATATCAGAATCAAGAAAAAATTGCCTTTAGAAAGAACTGTAGAATTACGGACATCGATGTCTCAATAAAATTAGATACTTCTTGAAAAGCAGCCAGTCTTCGTTGAGTCTGATTCTTGGTCGCTAAATACCAAATGTGAACTAACCTGTCTTGAAACAATCCGGATTGAAGTTTCTTGAACATATGTATGCCCTCTCTGAGTTAAAACTGCTGTCGCATCTGTTTACAACTCTCAACAAGCGTGCTCTCCACTCTTTCTTGGCTTTACTCTTAACCGAATTCGATGGTACTTTGTGAAAACTTAGAAGAGGGTACCTTGCTTTACTTTCATATGTAGTGCAATCAACCATACAACAATTAACGACCATATTTCTCTACAATCCAACAAAACTAGCGCATTTTTTCATTCGATTGGTTCCGTACGCGAACTTTCATTGCGTGTTAAGGTAGGCCGGAAATGATCATACCCTACAAACTCTCAAAATCAGTAAGTTTTGACTGGAAAGGGAATCGGAACGCGTCGGACGGATTTAAACGTTTTTTCACTTACAGTTATAGAACCATATTTTAGCATCGCTTACGCTATAATGGCTCATCTTTTATGTGTTTCTAACGTTATTTAATGGACGAGTCAACAAAAAAGAGGCCTGTTCGGACTGCAGCAGGCAATGAGAGGAGAACGTTGTACAGGCAGACTACCCTTGCTTGCTACCCTACAAAACATTCCTTGAAGACTACTCTTGCTGCATATACTACAACACTTGATACTACAATATAACGAATGGATCTGGAAATCGTTAACGAATGGATCGTTCGCTATACACCTTCAAGTTCAACAATAGCTTTTATTCTAACCGATTCTAACTAAACTTACCAAATATAAATCGCTATGAATAAAACTGCAACAAGTTATAAATTTACACCCTACAAGTCTTCTCGCTATACTAGACAATAAACTGTCACGTTAGAGTTTATAGCTGTTTATAGCAAAAAGTTTTTTTGGCAAGTTTTAAATCGCATCATAATTTCTTTGCACTTATTTATGCTAAACCTTAAATAGATAAAACGCGTCTAAATAAATAGTTTTCCTTTAAATGATATTGATATAAACTGTTACTCAAGCAGCATCTTTCTCAAAAGAGGTGTGGCAGTATACAAATCGATGATGTCACCATAGACTATCAACTGTAAAATATCACTTTCGACGTTGATTGTTATCAGAGAGGAAAGGTGGTCTTGTCCCATCGTTGACCATAGCCGATTTTTTACAATCCTCAGCTTTGAAAAAGCTCTTTCATGTTGAACCTATTGGCAAAGTGACGAGAATCTTGTAAAGAAGGACCAGCTGTGGAAAGGCATTTTTCAGGTTGTAGTTATCATCAACTGAAGAACTGAATGAAAGTTTTCTCTATTCAAAGCCTTGGCCAAACGATTCGATTTTTTCGCTCGATCTTTCTCTCGACATTTGATCTCAAAATCGAGCGAAGTCGAGTATGGGTGGCCAAACTTTTCGATCTTTCCCTCGATTTTTCATTCGACTTTTCATTCACGCCCACAAAATGAAGGCAAAGAAACGCAAATCGGCTGCCGTGTTTATCTTGTGTGCAAATATCCTTTAACAATCTCTTGACGAACTCGAGCGATATAAGACCGTTTATGTAGAAACCGCCATTAAATACTTATTTCGTTAAAATATTACTATTTTCAGGCAAAATTTTGTTTCTTTTGACTAATTCCATTCTTAAAATGAGATTCACCACTTAAAAAGGTCCCCTGGACCTAGAGGCCCCAGGGTAGTATGCTTCCCTGCCCAGCATAAGAGATGATAACTGCGTACACGCTCACTCGACTCGCTTGACAAGGTGACCAAACGATTCGGTCTTCATTTGACAACACCTTTTTCACTCGACTTTTTTGATAGAGATCAAACTTCAATCGACATCACTCGACGCCAATCGACCTGCTCGACAAGGTGGCAAAACGACTCTATTTTTCACTCGATTTCTTGTCGATTTTCCCCTGGCATCTTTTTTTCTGCGTATTTTCCGCTCGACAAAATTTTGCTCTTCTAAGTCAAGGCGAAAACAATAACTTTTTGCGTCTTCTACCATACCAGCGAATTCATTTCGAAATGAACTGAGTTAAACTTAAACTGTCGGAAATGGAAGTATATAAAATAACTGAGACCAAAGCGTTAATTTCCTTTACAAATTTCAGCAATGCGAAGATTCCGATGAATACTCTAATGAAAATAAGTAAGAAGGGTTGAGCATGCCCTATTTAACGAGAGGTTTAAAAAAATATGCGACCTTTTGGACAGGATCGATGAAAAAACCTTACATTTTGTCTAATATTTCAAATTTTCCGACAAACGTTGGATTTTCCGACTATCCGACAAAATTTTTTGCCAGGGGGGCGGCTGCCCCCCTGCCCCCCCAGCCACTGCGCCCCTGTTTACAGGTCTGTTTGTTAGAGGGGAAAGAGACTTCTGTGCGTGAAAGCACAAGTCCACGAACAGTGGAAATTGCTGAAGGCCAATGATAGATTTAGAAATGACTTGGCAGCTTATCGGGGAGGCACTAGAGGCAAACATTCAAGGTACCGGGCGTTCACATTCAACTAAACTGCCCACAAAGAATGTATCAATCTGCCAACGACAAAATAACAATGGGATAGCATGCATTTATGCAATGTGCCTCAGTTTACATATTTGTGCCTCATTTTCCAGCAGTTGCCTGTCTTGCTATTGTAATGACCTAGTATTGCATGACTAAGATATTTCATTTTTCAAAAAGCGCAATTTCTATTCAAGGATGGCTATCTCCTTTCATAGCAATATTTTAAGAATGTACTAGTGCTCGAAGCAGAAATTTATTAAGAATGTCAAGGTTAGAAAAAATTATAGTTTTCTTTTAAAAATGGTTGCATTAATTAGTAATACTTTCCTATCCAATTTACAAATAAAACGGAAAGAATGTAAGCTTTGGAAAGATTCATCTGGAAAGTTGATCGACATGCTCGTTCAGGAAGACATGTTTAAAAAAATGTAAAGCAAAATGTGCTCATTGGCCGCAATACCGTTTCTAATCGAAAAGGGAATCCCTTAAAAGCAAAATTCATAATGAAATAATTCTGCTGTTAGGGTACATTTTCCTGACCCGATCCAAATGAAATATCGCTGCTCGTTATGCGTGTATAAGGCCCTGGGGCAAAAATGAAAGAGAATCTCCCTGCAAGCGAAGCAAGCGGAAATTTTTGCGATCACGCCCTTTCGATTAGCATAAAATACATATATTTTCTTGTAATCGGTTGTAAATATCTTTTAAAAGTGTGTGGATTCTTATGAACACGCACATCTTTTCCTACATGTAAACATAATAATCAATGTTTAATGCAAGCCAAGATTTTGACGGCAGTTGCCGTTTCAGTTTCAACAAATTGCCGCATTAGGAGAGATTGAGAACACAATTTAGCACAAGCACAATTATCATGAAAGTAAAAAAGATGCCAGGAATAAAAGGATGAGCAATTGGCGTGCACACTACATCAAGACTTTTGCAATGAAAACCTTTTGAGCATGGTTTGATAAAGATAAAATGTATTTGATATTCGTGCCTGCTTTTGTCTTTTACATCTATGGAGGGTTTCAGAATTGCTTTGAAGATGGCTACGTCACCATCAGAGACATTACAATTGAAAAAGATACTGCTCTTAAAGGTTCAAGAAGCTCTTAAAGAAGCCTTTGTTGATGGATTAAAGGAGACTTTCCTTGCTGACATTCAGACTGGTATCACAGAAGGTGAGTTATATTGCGTTCATGATCTCATCAGGAATGGAAGACTCACAGACGAAGATGTTTCCTTTCCAACAATGTACTACCAGTGTATAGACAAAACAGAAGAGGCTAATCTAGAGACTTTCCATTTAGTGTCATGACACCCAGAATACCAGCTTCACGGTAAAAGCCGTAGAAAGAATTGTTTCTTTGTGCTCCTAAAGGTTGGGAGCCCCTAAAAGTTGGGGGCCCTAAATTTTCGCTACCCCGTGGGCTTCAAAGTTGGGGGTCCTTAGTCCGCTACGCCAATGGGTCAGTGGCTTTTATAGCACATGTTGGAGTGCCCAATCTAAGGTAACTCTATGTGGTTCTTGGGAACATTTCTGCGGCCACGCCTTAATTCTAATGAATAAGACTTTGAGCAGCGCTTCTCTAAAGAAGGTCAAACATTTACTTTAATAAATAAATCAAGATTTATACGGGTTCAACATTTAAATGACCTATAAATATCTAGGTGCTGACTGCTATTTTTGCCACAACTAGCTCATATTTTTAATATAGAGTATTAATAATTTAAGTTGTAATAAACATTGTTCTTAACACAGTATTTATCTTATTCATATTTACAGTTTTCATAGAGTATTTATAATGCATTTAAGTCTCCTACAATTGGCAATTACAAAACCACTATTTGATTCACTTCTCTGAAGGAACGATTTTGTATATCGTCTAAAATCGACGAGAAAGTGTTGGGGAAGGGGTGATATTTTGAATAAGTATTTTTCATGACCTGTCTCAATGATTTTGAAACTGCCTTTATGTAATCAAATGTTGATCATGGGTGTTTGTATTGGTAGAATTTTGCATTCCCTATTAGTAAAGGGGTTTTCTGACAGAACAAAGGGCGTGAGCTAGATTTTTTAACTTTGCCCAATAAGCCAAGTGGCTGGCGCCGCCACTGATTTGGTTTGCTCTTCCAAGTACAGAAAATGCAAGTAACGCCCGTTATGTCGACTGCCTACTTTGTCAACCATTTGATATCCAGAATTTTCTATTTTTCATGGTTTTAATATAAGGGTTTGAATTTAAAAGTCATTCGCTAACTTGACCACCCATTCACCCGACAATTCGCTGTCTATAATCCTTTCCTACTTGCCATGGAACAGAATTGTCTGCTATTTTGATAATAGGAATCGTAAAATACCCTGATATGGTCAATTGCATAGGAAATGCAGTTATACTAATATTGGAGACCCTTTCAAAGATCATGATTAAAGATATGCAGAAACTGAGAGTGGAGGTTCGTGAGGATTGCAAACTTGACAAAAACGCAGTTGGTAACCTCAATGTTGATAAAGAATTGATTACAAAAGCAACTTTGCATTCAGAAGAAGAAATACTTAATGAATTGATAGATGTTGGGAGACAACCAATAAAATTATAATTGGATTTATGATGTTCTTCTTTAAACACGGCTAGCAGCAGATAACTTTAGAAATGTTGTTGAGGAGCTAACTCCAGTATCCAGTTTTACGAGATCGTGCCGTACATTTATAATCAGAAATTTTCAGATTGAGTGGAGTGCTTTAGAGAAATCACCGGCATGACATGGCGTGTAATAGAAAACGAATAGGTTGATGAAAATTGCGCACTCGTTACCTTGACATCATTCAGTGCTGAGAGGGCATCCACTACTGGCAGGGCATCCACTCAGTGACATGAGAAGCTACAAGGCCTAATGCTGATGTCAGTAGAATCGGAAATTCTTGAAAAGACTAGATACCGAAATTGCTTGTCAAGGATTTGACAGATTTTGATGCTAGAAGAATGGACTTTCTTTGGACCTTTAGTATACGATATCCTATGCCTACCTACAATCACTGCCAAAAATACTTGGAACACCCAACACTTTGCGCTGTGCTTTTCTATTTTTCATTTGTTTCCCGAATACAACTACTTCCGTCCCGCTTTCCACCCAAAACAATGTCGAAAGTATAGAAAAATATCACACAAGGCACACGAAAAAGCGTACTCCACAACCCCTTCCTTTTTCCTATAGTAGATCAACATTGTTCTAAGAGGGAGAGGGAGGTGGCTGAATTTGCTTTTGAAAACTGACGCTAGCGTTCCAAAACTTTTGGCAGTGATTGTACCTACCAAAGGTGTGAAAAAAACAGTTCTTTACCATTTCGAGCCTGAAACGATTTAAAGCCATGAGGAGAATTGTTAAGCAAATGTCAATTGTGAAATGGAAAAGGCAAACCCAAAAAGCCACAAAGGACTCTGTTTTTATGCTTGATAAAAACCAGCCACTGGAGCGTACAAACAACAAAGCAAAAAATTAATTCATTTTCAACGATCGGCATTTTCCACCACTTTGAAGGGTGTGACCTGTCAAAATCTACCGTTGGGACAAAAGTTCGTTCGAATCCTTCTCAGACCCCTGGTCTTGGTCCATCAGGGGTGGACTGGAATGGTATTCCTTAAGGGGAATTTGACCTTTAGGGGCCTAAAAAGTTTGCATATTGCGGATTTGGTTATATTTATAATCGGAGTGCTGCATAATAGTAAGACATTGATTGTAAGAATGCATCTAAATTTCATTACATGTATTTTTTTTATAAGAAACCAAGGTTCGGTGCTGGTAGGCACTTTCTTAAATTTTCCAGCCATTTTAGACCAGGCAAGGAAGGGGGGGTATCGTCACCCATCGAGGGAATTTGCAAGATCAACTACATTTGGTCAATTTCGATACGCTGATTACGAAAATCGATGTTATACGGAGAAATTCGGTACCAGGAAGCCTCTATTTCACGTTTAAACCTCGTTTTCGTCCAGATTTGAACGTTGAACGAAAGTTTGTAAATGAATCGATTTTTATCAATTTCGATGTACTGATTTCAAAAAGTTATTTTATAAATGTAAATTCAGTACCAGGAAGCCTCTTTTTCATGTCCAAACCTCGTTTTCATCAAAATTTGAACGTTGAAAAAAAGTTTGTAAATTTTTTATTCTCATCAATTTCGATATACTGATTTCGAAGGTTGGTATCATACGGCGGAATTCTGAATGCACTGGTCCCTTTTTCATGCCGAAATCGTGTCTAGAGTAAAATCTGCTGCGCACATAGATTTGCTTTAAAAGCTTCAAAAAGATTATGTCAAAAGGCTTTATAATACGGCTAATAAACATTTAAAGTTGTAAACAATCTTTTGGTGGTACAAAACTTGAAAATGGCTTTGAAAAAAGCAAACATTTAGCAAACTAAAGCTTTTCATCTGACACTCTTCAGACTTTAAAACGTCAGAACATAGATCGAAAACTCTACGCTAGGAAATATATATACCCAGTTGTGGATCGAAATAGGCCAATCAGAAACAGGAGCACATGACTGTATAGGTTGACCAATCAGTGACGCTTGCCGATTGAGAATGTTACCAATGGAGTCCTAAGGTGAAAACGGACTCCTTTTGTCTACACAGAAGCGGGTTTTTCGTGCTTATGTAGATAGATTCCAAAACTGCTAGGTAGAACGACGATCGGGCTTTACCAATAATCCGAAACATGTCGCCATTATAGTTTTTGCACAATCTGGGTTTTCTAGTATATGCTGCCTGATAGCAGAATCGCAGGTTTTAGTTGTAATTTTAGATTTGCAAGACCGAGGTGGCTGTTCTCTTTGGGGATGGGTTTTGTTTCTAATATTAGAGGGAACATGTTGTTTATTCTATCCTCCAATCTTTGGGTAGTGCCTCTTACGTAGACAAATCACACTGGCACGTAAATTCATATACAACGGAACTTTTTTGTGTGGCAGGAACGCAGTCCTTTTGAATGGACGGAAGGGCCTTTTTCGTACTATAAACAACACGTGGGTTGACTGTAAAGAAACAATTTGGCTTTTAAAACGTAGGGAACTGTCACCGATCCAGGGTAGTTTTAGATAGACCGGGCACTTTTGAGGACCAAATTTTACGTCAGCCGAGATCTTCTCCTTAATGTAAACTGAAATAACATCCTCTGGATAGCCGTTCTCCAGAAAGATCTCAGTTAGATTTTTCACTGCGCTACTTAAATTGTCATACAGAAAATTTATTCAGTGGTCTTGCTTCATGCTGTCTATCATATCAACATTGTCTTCAATTAAAAGGCGAGCAATAGTTGGTCTTAACGCATTCTCCGGCAACGATTATGTTTCCATGATTTCCAAAAAAAGGGAAAAAGTCATTCTGAAAAGCAATGTTAAAGCGCAACGAATTCGTGAGCACTTTTGCAAGGCTTGGAACAGATGTCCAGCCCATCCAAATGCTTTCGAGGTCTTAGAGAAGTTTACATGCTTTCTTTACGGTTTTTCAACAACTGTCACCAAGGCTAATGACGCCCGCTCAAAGAGTTTCTGGAAGATTTTTTAAACTTATGGGAAAGTTTTTGAACTTAGTTTAATGCCACCGTGTGTTGCCAATCTCATTTGCACAAAGCTACATTAGCTCATGTTGCAAACATTTACAGAAATGCAGACCAGTTGCAGTTAAGCATTGGCAGTCCAGTTGATCATAATGGTTGGGATGCAGCCGGTAACGCATCGTGGAGTAAAGACATATACCTAGATAATAATCCCGAGCTGCTTCTAAATATCAATCAAGATGCTGAAGAAGACAATCTTGACCCAATGAACGACAATTGCTTTGAGGATGAGTATAGCAATGACTCTGATGACAACGAATACTAGAATGTTTATTCAAAACAACTTTAAATGTTTATTAGCCGTATTATATAGCCTTTTGACATAATCTTTTTGAAGCTTTTAAAGCAAATCTATGTGCGCAGCAGATTTTACTCTAGAAATATTGAAAACAATAAATACACGATTTCAGCATAAAAAAGGGACCAGTGCATTCAAAATTCCGCCGTATGATATCAACTTTTCGAAATCAGTATATCAAAATTGATGAGAATAAAATATTTACAAACTTTTTTTCATCGTTCAAATTTCGACGAAAACGAGGTTTGAACGTGAAATAGAGGCTTCCTGGTACCGAATTTCTCCGTATAACATCGATTTTCGTAATCAGCGTATCGAAATTGACCAAATAGAGTTCGTTTTGCAAATTCCCTCGAAGGGTGACGATACGCCCCCTTCCTCGCCTGGTCTATTATGCTATCAATAGTTTCTCACATGTTTCTTAAATTTTTTAGGTAATGAATTTTTAAAACGTGCTCCTAAGGTAGAGTAAATATTTCACTCACATTCAGAGATAAACTAACAAAGTGATCAAGGAATTTTGTTTTCCTAGAATGACAAACTCTGTTGAGATCTGTAAACAGTCAAGCTCATCGAACTTCAACAATGTCAAGTTGAAGTCAAAACAAATTGTAAACGGAAACTTCTTGAGTGTGTAATTTACTGCGAATTAATGCAAAATGCATGTCAAGTATAGTGTTGCAATATACAGTGATGTTTAATGTCAAGACTGTTTCGATTGTCAACTCGGCAAATTAAAACTGCAAATTATAAAAGTTTCTTAGCTTTTTTCAATTTGGGTAGGGTTGTTCCTTAACTTTCGAAAAAATTGAGCCTACCTCTTCTTATAGCATGTTTCTTATTAAAAAAAGTGAGTGTGTGCAACAAAGGATATTTACAGGCAATTTTCGCTGAAGATGTGAATTACTTCAGTTTGAAGGCAGTCATAAATTAGAATCACTTATCACTTAACAGCATAAGAACGATGATCGGGGACATCACAATTTAGGGTGTGGAGAGTTTACAGTGGGTTGGAAGTTGCAAAAATTAACATCATTAAAGGTTTGGTTAAGGCCACCACCATTGTTGACGGCCAGAAAAAATTTGAAAATTTGACATTCTGCGATGACCGGAAAATGAATCTACATTGTATATTAACAACATTTATTTCCAACGTCGATTGAATGATGAATCAAGGAAGATTCCAGGCAATATTTATGAACTTGTTATTATAATAATACTATATTGTTTTGGCTTGAATTTGACAGACGTTTGATGGCTCTTGCAAAGTTATTGAATAGACTTTGAAGCACAAGAAATTGAGCAAACTGTTGCAAGAAATGTGAACATAAAGAAAAATTAAGAAGCTCTGTAAAGTTGGTACTTTATTTTGCAAAAACAAATCATAAAAAGTTTCCATAGTCCAACCTTGTTGAAGAAAGCTAGTCATCCCATTCGACCCTTCTCTTCTATAACAAAGCCCAACCCCAACGTATATTATTCAGGGACCCCACGTCTCCTCTTCTCCAAATTCCTCGAACCAACCCCTTCCATAGCAACGCCCAACTCTGTCCGTTCCTTCAATGGTACCCAAGAGTTCTCTTATTATATCTTGATGGTATATATAGTTATATACTTGGTACCAAGGGTACAAGATCTTATATAGTTTGACCAATTCGGTCCGATAAACTTCTTGGATGATACATTCGAGCATGGGCCCGCTGACACTTGAATTCGAAAGTGTAAACTGAATCTTGTGCTTTGATTAGAGAGAAAAAAGTAGGAAAATGTGCACTGAAATACTATTGAAGATCTAGGAGCCCAATATTACGATCACTGTATGTGTTTTCTACTGCAAGAGAAGCGAATATCTTGCAACTGAAACTACAATCTTGGACAAAAATGTTGCGACAAGATGCAATTTTTGCATTTCTCTACTTTACCTTACTTTACCTTACTACCTTACTATTTTTACCACAGGACGTGCTCTCTCCTCGATTAGTCTATCTATTGAGAGAGCTCCTCCTTTAAGAAATTTCTGGATGCAAATCTCCTTCGTTTTTATAAAATCATATATATATTTTTTTGTTCTCTATTTCTCTCATTAGATATAATTCATTTCATTTTTTGTAACCTGTTGCTGTATTTTAAAAGATTTGTATGTATGGATTTTTAAAAATGAAATGAACTGAACTGAGTTAACGCCACCTTGCCCTTCTAAATTCGAATCCCTCCCTTTCCCCGAAGCAATGTTGGATTTGTATGTAGTTCTATCATTTTTGCTACAAAATCATGCAATCTAATCCCCTTTGCGTGAAAACAAATATGTATTCAATTTTGATCACAATGAGAATTGCGGCGTCACCTTTTGCGAATTCGGGCGTGAACTTTTGCAATTTCGAGCGTGAACTTTTGCAAATTCGGGCGTGAACCTTCGACTTCTCTAGAGAGTCCAGTCGAGAGAGAGAGAGAGTACCCTGTTCACCAAGTTCGAGACAAGCTCAAAACAACACAAAAACTGGCACGAGAACGGCAAAATACCTGGAGAAAATAGTCATTAGCGCAGCCAAACACAATGAGTTCCCATTTCATTCTTCGCAGTTAAAGAGTTTGACTCCCCTACATATATTTTTATGCTCATTCATCTTATTTAAACGGATAATCGACGTTGAGGTTGTCTTCCACTTTCACTCGGACCGTTGAAAAACTTTGATTTTCTTGGAGTCATATTCAAAATAATTTTCTGAATTACCAACTTTTTCTTACCCTTAAATACAGCAGAGAAGTACTTCCACGATGCAAGTTTCATAATCAGGGAATGCCCAACAACTTCATCTCGGCGCCGATAATTCTTGCTACAGAGGCTCCATTGCAACATCAATCCTCCTGCTTGTCATTTATGTTGTCTTTCCAGAGAGGGTTTGCAACAGCATCATCAATAACCTTCCTGATTGTATCCCCATGATGACAGGAGCTTGACTTGCAGGTTTAAATGGCATCAGGAATTCAAGGTGTGGTGGGCCTACTTCGCCACGTGGCAGACGATTTAACTTGCTAACGCAATACTGAAAACGCAAAAGCTTACTGAAACTTGATAAACACACAGTATGTGCACCTTGGTTCTGTTTTCGTATATCTTCAATTCATAACGTAGCCCGTAAAATGCAAAACACATTGTACTAAAAGCAAGACAGTTCTCATCGACCCTAATCGCATGACTTCTCACTTCACTGAGGTACTCGAGCACCGCGGAGCAGGAAGGGCTGGGGGGGGGGCTTTAGCAAAATATTAAGATGCCAAATAATAAAAATGCCAAATATTAAGTATCAAACTACCAGAAAAGCCTCTTTTTATACGGTTTTAGCCCCCCCCCACTTTCTTTAGACCAGCCCACTTTTCTCAACGCTCCGCGGTGCCTGGTACTTTAGAATGATGAGGCAAGGCAAAGTGATGTTTGAAGGTAAGGGAAACAAAGAATGGTAATGTAGACTGATGGTTATAACCCCTTTCCCCTGTTAATCACGGACCTATAATTTTGATTAATTTTCATCCTTTCGCTTTCCTTTACCCTTGAGCTTCTTGTCAAAATACTTATCGAAATAAGGTCCCTTTTCTCAGTATTCGAGAATTAAGAAACTGGTCGATGCAGTGAAAAGCTTTACAAGTATGTCTCAGCTCTTACCTTACCTTGTGCATCAACATAAGAACTTTCTTTGTGTTTTCGACAGAAGAGAAAGAGAGAGTCAAAAAACGACAGGATTTCTGGATGAAATCGATAAGGCAAATTTTTACCATGTACATCACAATACCTAAACTGTTATAAATTTGTTTGTTATAAATACTCACCGAGGATAAAGTAATATGTTTCTCACTTTACATTGAAAATCTATTTAGGTATTTCTTTATGAATATCTTTGAGGTCTAGAGTCGTTGAAGACACCGGCACGGTCCAGGGGCATGGCTATTAGCTTCATGATAAGGAGAAAATTTGCAACAGTGATTTGCAGCTTCTACTGGTATGTAAATGATATTTCCATTCCGATAAGCGTATGAACGGTTCACTTCTAGCAGATACGAAATAATCACGCATGACGAGAAATGTTGTCGTCAAAAGAAGAAGTTTTTGAAAAAATTACTAAAGTTGGAAACTCATATATATGTTCTTGATAATTGCGAAGACAAATGACAAGGGTACTTTCACCTTCCTATCAAAGGGGTTGCATCTTCGTCCCCTTTACCGTGTCTGTAAGTATCGTTCGGATTGAGTGAACAGCGCCTGAATAGGGTACCAGGTTTTTAATTAGCTAACACATAAGACAGTAAACACACCAGTTTCAAACCAAGTAGCTGATCTCTCTGAGTGTGTTACAAAGTTATTGAAAGGACGGGAATAAAATTTATAATGTTGGTAGTAACACCTATTATTTTTCTGCTTTAAGGCAAGATAACAGTGGCAATAAAACTGTTGAAATATGTACCAAACTAGCAAACATGATTCGGGTCGACAGAAGGTGGAATGAAAATTCTCCGACGTCGTTGAGTACAACAATTGCCGTTCTGTGTTAAGTACAATATGTTCTTTTAGAGTTTGTCAGGAGTCACAGTGTCCCTTTCCACCACCTTAAGTGTCAAATAGATTTGAATAATAAAGAGTTGAAAACTGGGGCAGTGGTTTTTCCATACTTATCAACGAGAAACGTAGCATGCTCTGGTACAGCACTATTTTACAACGAGGGTTCCTTCATTTACACATCTTTTGACGCTGTTAACTGCAAGAACTAAATGCAACGTAAGTTTGACTAAACCTTTTCGTTTTAGAAAAAGTGAATTTGTATATAAGAACAGTAAGATAAAACTTTATTTGATTCAGTCGGCAGTGCTTAAAATGAAACTGAAGATAAGTAATTCAATAAATCTTAAGAAGGGTTGAAGGGGGATATGAAGAGATTTTTTTCAGTAGACATTCATATGGCTACCCTGGGCGACAGAGTCTCCATTATTTAGTCTCAGAAATATACAGTATTCTCTCTATTTAGCGGACACTGTCGGGACCAGAGCAAGGTGTCCGCTAATTGGAAATGTCCACCTTTTGGAAAGTTTTGCAATATAAGTTTCAAAGTTGAAATAGACCCTTGTTTTGTATTTTAAAGGTGTAATCAGTGGTGGCGCCAGGGGAGGCACTTAGCCCCCCCCCCCATCGGAGGCAATTTTAGGTTATTGTCGGAGCAAATTTGACAAAATAACGTACGAAAACTGCATATTTTAGTCATTTTAGCCCCCCTGTCGGAAGCTCCAAGCCCTCTGTCGGAATACTTGAAAAAATAGTCATTTGTCTTATTTTTTTGTTCGCTGGCTCTTAAATGTTTTGTACTGTCTGCTAATTGGAAAGAAAAAAAGCCAAATTCACTATTTTGTGCAAACAATATTATCCGTTGATTGGAGTGTCCGCTAATTAAGTGTCCGCTTTTTAGAAAGTTTTTTATGAGACTGAAAATGATCGGGAAAAATATTTTTACCGCTAATCAGATGTGTCCGCCTTTTAGAGTGTCCGTTAATTGGAGAGAATACTGTAGTTCGAAATTAGTTCCAGAAATAATTATTTGAGCTTCCTTCTTTGCCACCGAAGCGGTCTACAATACTTTATCCCCGGTTTATTGAGGATCTGGTACCCAGAGTATCATATGGCTGGACTGCTAGGTAACAAGGTAAAAGATGGTGCCTCTGCGACGAAAATTTTGACGAACATACGTCCCCTCTTAGGCCTGCACATTATGACAAACTTCCGGCCTCTTTAAAAACTTTGTGAAAGTAATATCTAATTGCAAAAGGTGTTACACACATGAACAACAAGAGTGTTGGCATCCGAAACAGGACTTGATTTGCACCAGGGAAATCAGAGAACGACAGGTCATTTCTTCTATAAAATTTTCAAGTCCCTCCTTTAGATGAAAGCATCTACGAAAATTCTTCAAATCTCCCTGTTTCGACCACCGACAAAATCTCTGGAATATGAGTACATTCCTCCTGGTCAGACAGCATTATGTCTAGCAGAGTCGATTAAAATATCTAAAAATTTAGTCCTAACTTAACCGATATCTAATTGACACCCGCAAAAAAGCGCCTTTCTGACCAAGAATTCGTTCAGAGCGACTGATTCCAAAATCCTC
>NW_027019614.1:29771-54294 GCF_013076305.1 Rhopilema esculentum
CACCCCTTTCTATTAGCACCCCTCTTCTATTGAAAATTGTTCGACATGAACATCCCCTTCTATTAGCAACCCCTTTCTATTGAAAACTGGCCGACATGAACACCCCTTACTATTAGCACCCCACTTCTATTGAAAACTGGTCGACATGAACACCCCCTTCTATTAGCAACCCCTTTCTATTGAATACTGGCCGACATGAACACCCCTTACTATTAGCACCCCACTTCTATTGAAAACTGGTCGACATGAACACCCCCTTCTATTAGCAACCCCTTTCTATTGAAAACTGGCCGACATGAACACCCCTTACTATTAGCAACCCCCTTCTATTGAAAACTGGTCGACATGAACACCCCCTTCTATTAGCACCCCCTTCTATTGAAAACTGGTCGACATGAACACTCCCTTCTATTAGCACCCCCTTCTATTAAAAACTGGCCGACATGAACACCCCCTTCTATTAGCAACCCCCTTCTATTGAGAACTGGTCGACATAAACACCCCCTTCCATTACCTCCCCCTTCTATTAGAGACACTAGAGTACGTTTGCAAAGTTCGCTTTCTCATCTAAATGGAAACGAAACAAGGGTTTTCTGTTTTCACGTAAGCGTCTATGTGGAAGGGGTTTTAAAGCGTTTGTTACAGGATCATGTCATTTGAGATTTTCTCAGAATTCGATAAGAACTCTGCACGAAAGGGCATGTTCACTAATTTAATTAATTTATAATGAGCTATATGCTTGATTATATGCACACAATTAGCTGAGAATCCCATTTTATTTTGAGCTATATCTTTATACGTATATCCAGTATTGCATGTAACTTGCAAGGATGAAATTTATTTTTCAATCAGACCATGGACGAAATTAGAGGCAAGACAAGTTTTATTGCCAGCGTTGAAGAGAATGAGATTTGCACTGCTCAGGAACTTGTGAAACTGTTACGAGAATATGGTTGGTATCTCCGTAAATTTGTGTTTTATTATGCACCCCTTATATGTCCCATTGATAGGTTTTTACTAGAACTAAATATAGTTTCATTTCAATCCAATGCATTTCCCATGCCTGATTTTTGCCATACTTTCCGGGCCCCTGCGCAGAGTCCAAAAAGACCTTGGAAAATTCCATGTGAGAGTTGTTTATATGCGCGAGGGTTTTTGAAAAGGAAAGGTAATAATTTGTTTCTGAAGGCAGATTTCTGATTTGTATTACGTAGACGGGCATAGTAGTTGATTGGAAGCATTTGATTTGGCTAAGCGTTTTTGGAGCACATTTATTCGAGTGATTCTTGTTCGCATGTATAAATTCAAACAGCAGTGGAAGAGTCTATTTTTTACGAACGAATCAACCATTTCTCAAAAAAATGCTATTTGCCGATAACCTATGAAAGGACGTACTAGAAATCATAATTACTTTCATAGATTTCATTTATAAATATTGTCGTGAACTCAATATTGCTTCGAACGCAACAACTACATGAACAGTTCACGAAGCAAGAAATAGACCTTTTTAATTTTTACCACGCCGAAATAATCACTAAAATCATTACAACTCTACTCACTAACCACCACTAAGAAAAGAATCCCCCTTCACGGGCACACAGCCTCTATTTATACTCCTACTTATTATTACGTAACTTTACAAAAATACCTACCGTGATTACATCATACTTGCGAGATTACCATCGAACGTTCCAGAAATTTCTACGCATACTAATCATACCATGAATTATAATTACAAAGCAATGTCAGCAGGGAATAAACAAAGGAAGTCTTAAACAAAACAACCGCATACGTAATGTTTCTAAAAATTAAGTTAGTTTTCATCACGTGTCTTCGTGGCACTCAGTGACTCCGTCACAATATATAATTTGTTTTCACAAAAATATAAATCATGTTATGTTTCTGTTATCTGCTAAATATGTACCCTAGCATATATTGCTATATAAGTCGTCATACAAAGTCACATACCATATGTTGACGCACATTTTAACTGTCTTCTTGTTCTGATACATAACGGGTATGGCTGTTTAATAATTCTAGATCAATCGATGTGTTTCGAAACATCTCAAAGTGTTTTACAAGGAAAGGCATTCGAATTAATTGATATGTTAGGTTGGATGAAATTTGGCTATCTTGCCAGTGATAGGAATTGTAGCTCTCCTGGTGGACATTGGAAATCTTACTTTTTGCGTCTTTGTGAAAAATAATTATGATAAATTAACAAAAATAACTCCAATTCTAGCCTATTACATTTCAGTAAAATGTTAAAAGAATGCTTGAAAATTACGCTATTGTTCCTTTTGCCACATACGGTGCTTGGAAAAAGTTTCTCCATATCACCCCATTTCCACCTTCAAACGGTGTTGTATTGTGTGATCAATGAGCTTAGGCGAGTCCATTGCAATGCAGTTTGTTGTTCCTTTTTAGGAGCTTTGGTTGAGGTGAATCGCGAGAGACCGAAGTGCTCAACAATTATTCTGATCGACGTTGATTTCATCCTTAATCGAAAATTATCTTCGGATGTCTTTGTTTGGCTTGGAAAACGTGGAACAGAAGAACCCTTCTATCTAAGCAATGGCATTGGAGTGAACAGTCAGCTTTACTATTTGCAAAATGACGTCATCGTACTTGCATATGCAACGAAGACAAGGTAAATAACCCTTACAGTATAGAACAACAGTATTTAAGGTTTACGATTGCTATTTGGAGAGTCAATTGGTATTAATTGTTGGAAATATCATTTAATTTTTGTCATCAACTGTCTTGCTTAAAGTAAGGCGATTCCTGTATGCGAGCCGTGTCCATAGGCTAAAGCATGGAGACAAAGGATGGCCAGTTCCTTCAATGCAGACTTCATCACTCCCCCCCCCCCCAAAATGCAGATACTGTTCTATTCTCGTTTTCTTTAGCTTCCCCGTCGTTGTTAGTCCTTCCCTAAATAAAGGATAGAGCCCAACCTTCAGCTTTCAGAACTGCAGCAAAATTGCCTTACCGCGGTCGATAGCCTGAGCTACTAAGGGACATATATTTTGAAGACAGTACAGCTGATGTTATTTACAGCTGCTAACAAACCTTTAAGGCTGATAGAGCGCTATCCACGAGAGCTAGAAAGAAGACAAAAGTTCCATGAGACAAAAATTCCCTTTATTAAATCGAACATCTACCCAATCTTTAGCACCATGTTCCCTGCCAGAGTTTGAAATAACATATCATTTTGAGTAATCCTGCTCATGCGACTAAGAGATGTGGGATCGGCAGAATTCAGCTTTGTATATCGGAAGTAAATTGCTTCAGATCTAGTTTGCCAAAGCAAGAATATTTCAACCCTTTCATACTATGCATGAGTTTTTTGGTCTCAGTTCAAAAATGAACACTTTGAATTTACTCAGATTTTATAGGGACGTTGTGTGTATCAAAACTACTTGTAAAGCAACAATCTTTATATTATTCAGTATTGATTTTTTATCAGTGTTTCTTGCCTATTTGCAGCCTTTTTTCCAGCCATTTGCAGCCAAGATTTTAATACTCTATATTTACTTGTTTTAAGTGCTCACTTTTTTCCAGCATGGACCGATTTGGGCAAGGAATTCATAGATTTTTCAAGTTAATTGATCTCCCACCAACCATGCCTGTTCTTCTGCAACGTTGGCTCCGACAAAAGGCAACACGAAACTCAGAAAGCCGATTAAACTTCAGGTGAATATCTTTGTAGTTTAGTTTTTACACTTACAGGAGTGTTATGGCAGCGAGATTTTTAATAGCCGGGTTATTGGCTCTTTCACTTCTACAAGCTACTTTTTCCAATTTAGTTTTTAATTTTCTATGAGATTCCTTTCATTGTGTGTGAACAGGTGCTCTCATAATTTCAATCTGGCAGAGTCTTCAGATTTTCAGTTTGTGCTTTGTGCCATCTTCCGAGAGCCCTGTCCAGCTATTCACCTGCCACATGACTAGTGCGAAATTTAGCACTTGATTTTTATGGCTGCTTAACATTTTCAACAATCAGATTTATACCTTTAATGTCAATCTTAAATTAGATACCTTTCTTACAATCCAATCATACTCCCATATGACGTTAATTGTCAAGTCACTCATAGTTTCAGAAACGTTTTAAGCTCTTCCCAGTTCATAATCTCTGAATATTGCTTGATCCATTTTTAGGGAAATTGATAACTGGAGCTCCTGGATAAGCGATGTTTACAGAAGATCTAGAATCGATCTTGAAAAGCTAGACATTAAATTGGATATGCCAGGCTTGTCGTTATTGTGAATCATGTTCATTTTGTTTTCAAAATTTGAAGTTCATTTTTTGTAGATGCCAAAAGTCGAACCATTCAATTTTGTTTCTTTATTTCGTAATTCGTTGTCACTTGTGTAAAAGTTGTTTCATCGTATATCTGCTTAGGCTCAATGTCACCTGGTGCTGCCATAAAATGCTCAAACACTTGTTTTGATATGTCACCAAAACCAAATAAAGTCACGCTCAATTTTCTCAGTATCTTCAGTGCCATTTTGGTTTTTACTGAAAAATATACCAAAATAGATTCAAAGCTAACTAGTTGTAGGTACCAAAGGGACGATTTCCAGCTTGCTTTAAGGAATTGAGAATATGTAAGAATGTGCCTTCTGATCAGATCACTTAGTTTATAGTCTCTTTAATTTTTGCTAGTTGATTTTCAATTGTTCTGTAATTTGGATGCAAACATGAATCGATTCGAAAAGCACTTTGTATTGTTACACACAAAGCCATCATTTTATGGACAGTCAAGCCAATCTGACTGCAATGTGTTTCATAAATTTCTGTTAGTTCATTGGTCGTTTGTGGCAAGACATGATCTAAGCACGATTAACAAACCTGCATATTACTCACTGTCATTGTTTTCTTCGCAGATCTTGGGCTGTTTCTGTCTGCCCCTTTCAGTGATTCAGCCGGCCTTAAAAGGTAATGATTTCATGTTTCATGTCACATAATTTCGTAATATAATACGTTGATTATATTGATGTGGATGAAATGAAGACTTAAGACAACACTCAAAATCTTTCTGGAGTTGTTGGTTCCCTTTCGAAGAAGGCGGCTTAGTCGCGTGCTTTCTGTAGAAATGTGCTGGGAAATCGCTTTATCGTGACGAAATTTACATACATACTGTACAGAAAGCAAAAAGGTGTCATCATAAGTGCCTAGGCCTAAGCAAAAGTTCCTATGGTCCATAGGCTCTATGTTTCGTGCGCCTTAGATAATACTGCGCCTCTGCTTGTTCTTGTGTCTAATACGGCCTTAATGTCATATTTGGTAAGTTGCATGCCGTCTTCCTTCTCCCCTTCCTCGTTTGAAAATAGAAACCCTGCACTAATTTTACATAAGGTATCCTTTTCTTTGCAGCTGGGCTGAAGACCTTTGGTTGCATCACTTTCTGCCACAAGTCGAGAGTTCTGTGGAGGAGCAGGTTGCCGAGGCAACCAATACTCAGCAGGACTTATTGATCCAAGTCGCTCTGAACGCATTCTTAGAAGGAGCTTTTTTGCCGCGCTGCCCATGCAAATTAGATATCGGTTAAGTTAGGACTAAATTTTTAGATATTTTAATCGACTCTACTAGACCTAATGCTGTCTGACCAGGAGGAATGTACTCATATTCCAGAGATTTTGTCGGTGGTCGAAACAGGGAGATTTGATGCTTTCATCAAAAGGAGGGACTTGAAAATTTTATAGAAGAAATGACCTGTCGTTCTCTGATTTCCCTGGTGCAAATCAAGTCCTGTTTCGGATGCCAACACTCTTGTTGTTCATGTGTGTAACACCTTCTGCAATTAGATATTACTTTCACAAAGTTTTTAAAGAGGCCGGAAGTTTGTCATAATGTGCAGGCCTAAGAGGGGACGTATTTTCGTCAAAATTTTCGTCGCAGAGGCACCATCTTTTACCTTGTTACCTAGCAGTCCAGCCATATGATACTCTGGCTACCAGATCCTCAATAAACCGGGGATAAAGTATTGTAGACCGCTTCGGTGGCAAAGAAGGAAGCTCAAATAATTATTGTTGTTTCCTAAGTGCTTCCAACGGAGGGGCTGTAGCCCCCCTAGCCCTTCCCTGGCACCACCACTGATTACACCTTTTAAATACAAAACTAGGGTCTATTTTCAACTTTCCAAAAGGCGGACATTTCCAATTAGCAGACACCTTGCTCTGGTCCCGACAGTGTCCTCTAAATAGAGAGAATACTGTATATTTCTGAGACTAAATAATGGAGACTCTGTCGCCCAGGGTAGCCATATGACTGTCTACTGACAAAAATCTCTTCATATCCTCCTTCAACCCTTCTCAAGATTTATTGAATTACTTATCTTCAGTTTCATTTTAAGCACTTGTTATAAACTGCCGACTGAATCAAATAAAGTTTTATCTTACTGTTCTTAAATACAAATTCACTTTTTCTAAAACGAAATGTTTAGTCAAAGTTACGTTGCAATTAGTTCTTTCAGTTAACAGCGTCAACAGATATGTAAATGAAGGAACCCTCGTTGTAAAATAGTGCTGTACCAGAGCATGCTACGTTTCTCGTTGATAAGTATGGAAAAACCACTGCCCCAGTTTTCAACTCTTTATTATTCAAATCTATTTAACACTTAAGGTGGTGGAAAGGGACACTGTGACTCCTGACAAACTCTAAAAGAACATATTGTACTTAACACAGAACGGCAATTGTTGTACTCAACGACGTCGGAGAATTTTCATTCCACCTTCTGTCGCGCCCTTTCCCGCCCTGTTCACCATTCTATCGACCCGAATCATGTTTGCTAGTTTGGTACATATTTCAACAGTTTTATTGCCACTGTTATCTTGCCTTAAAGCACAAAAATAATAGGTGTTACTACCAACATTATAAATTTTATTCCCGTCCTTTCAATAACTTAGTAACACACTCAGAAAGATCAGCTACTTGGTTTGAAACTGGTGTGTTTACTGTGTTTTGTGTAAACTATTTGAAAACTTGGTACCCTATTCAGGCGCTGTTCACTCAACCTGAACGATACTTACAGACACGGTAAAGGGGATAGAGTAGGAGGGTAAAAGTACCCTTGTCATTTGTCTACGCAATTATCAAGAACATATATACGAGTTTCCGACTGTAGCAACTTTTTCAAAAACTCGCGTGATTATTTCGTATCTGCTAGAAGTGAGCCGTTCATACGCTTATCGGAATGGAAATATCATTTACATAACAGTAGAAGCTGCAAATCACTGTTGCAAATTTTTTTCTTATCATGAAGCTAATAGCCATGCCCCTGGACCGTGCCGGTGTCTTCAACGACTCTAGACCTCAAAGATATTCATAAAGAAATACCTAAATAGATTTTCAATGTAAAGTGAGAAACATATTACTTTATCCTCGGTGAGTATTTATAATAAACAAATTTATAACAGTTTAGGTATTGTGATGTACATGGTAAAAATTTGCCTTATCGATTTCATCCAGAAATCCTGTCGTTTTTTGACTCTCTCTTTCTCTTCTGTCGAAAACAAAAAGAAAGTTCTTATGTTGATGCACAAGGTAAGGTAAGAGCTGAGACATACTTGTAAAGCTTTTCACTGCATCGACCAGTTTCTTAATTCTCGAATACTGAGAAAAGGGACCTTATTTCGACAAGTATTTTGACAAGAAGCTCAAGGGTAAAGGAAAGCGAAAGAATGAAAATTAATCTAAATTATAGGTCCGTGATTAACAGGGGAAGGGGGTCACCCATCAGTCTACTTTACCATTCTTTGTCTCCCCCACCTTCAAACATCACTTTGCCATGCCACATCATTCTAAAGTACCAGGCACCGCGGAGCGTTGAGAAAAGTGGGGTGGTCTAAGAAAGTGGGGGGGGGGGCTAAAACCGTATAAAAAGAGGCTTTTCTGGCAGTTTGATTCTTAATATTTGGCATTTTTATTATTTGGCATCTTAATATTTGGCTAAAGCCCCCCCCAGCCCTCCCTGCTCCGCGGTGCCCGAGTACCTCAGTGAAGTGAGAAGTCATGCGAGTAGGGTCGATGAGAACGGTCTTGCTTTTAGTACAATGTGTTTTGCATTTTACGGGCTACGTTATGAATTGAAGATATACGAAAACAGAACCAAGGTGCACATACTGTGTGTTTATCAAGTTTCAGTAAGCTTTTGCGTTTTCAGTATTGCGTTAACAAGTTAAATCGTCTGGCACGTGGCGAAGTAGGCCCACCACACCTTGAATTCCTGATGCCATTTAAACCTGCAAGTCAAGCTCTTGTCATGATGGGAATACAATCAGGAAGGTTATTAATGATGCTGTTGCAAACCCTCTCTGGAAAGACTACATAAATGACAAGCAGGAGAATCGATGTTGCAACGGAGCCTCTGTAGCAAGAATTATCGGCGCCGAGATGGAGTTGTTGGGCATTCCCTGATTATGAAACTTGCATCGTGGAAGTACTTCTCTGCTGCATTTAAGGGTAAGAAAAAGTTGGTAATTCAGAAAATTATTTTGAATATGACTCCAAGAAAATCAAAGTTTTTCAACGGTCCGAGTGAAAGTGGAAGACAACCTCAACGTCGATTATTCGTTTAAATACGATAAATGAGCATAAAAATATATGTAGGGGAGTCAAACTCTTTAACTGCGAAGAAGAACCATACTTATTTTGAAATGGGAACTCATTGTGTTTGGCTGCGCTAATGGCTATTTTCTCCAGGTATTTTGCCGTTCTCGTGCCAGTTTTTGTGTTGTTTTGAGTTTCTCTTGAACTTGGTGAACAGGGTACTCTCTCTCTCTTTCGGTTGGACTCTCTAGAGAAGTTGTCAAGTAAATTCCCATGAAAATGTTTTTCGAAGGTTCACGCCCGAGTTTGCACAAGTTCACGCCCGAATTTGCAAAAGCTGACGCCACATTTCTCATTGTGATCAAAATTGAGTACATATTTGTTTTCACGCAAAGGGGATTGGATTGCACACATACGTGCTGTTTTCCACTTTTTATCAGAAATACAGTCCTTCTAGAAAATCCACAAAGTTAAGAAAATATTGCTTGATATCAAATTTAAACCTTTTCGGCCGTCGTTGATATGAAGGGTTTGGGAGGGTGGGTTGTGCGTGGTGAAATGGTCGAATTCGTTTTCTTTCGAGTAGATTGTCGACCGTTCCGTTTCATCGTGTTTCGTGATCTACAATCCCGGACAAAAATAGTTGAGACTTTTTAGGAAAACTTTATGTTCTTGAAAAATAACTTCCCCCCTCCCCCAATTCAATGTTGAATGCATGATTTTGTAGCAAAAATGATAGAACTACATACAAATCCAACATTGCTTCGGGGGAAAGGGAGGGATTCGAATTTAGAAGGGCAAGGTGGCGTTAACTCAGTTCAGTTCATTTCATTTTTAAAAATCCATACATACAAATCTTTTAAAATACAGCAACAGGTTACAAAAGATGAAATGAATTGTATATAATGAGAGAAATAGAGAACAAACAAAAAATATATATGATTTTATAAAAACGAAGGAGATTTGCATCCAGAAAATCTTAAAGGGGGAGCTCTCTCAATAGATAGACTAATCAAGGAGAGAGCACGTCCTGTGGTAAAAATAGTAAGATAGTAAGGTAAATTAAGGTAAAGTAGAAAAATGCAAAAATTGCATCTTGTCTCAACATTTTTGTCCGGGATTGTAGTTTCAGTTTCAAGATATTCGCTTCACTTACAGTAAAAAACACATACAGTGATCGATTGGGCTCCTAGATCTTCAATAGTCTTTCAGTGCACAATTTTCTACTTGTGTCTCTTTAATCGAAGCAAATAATTCAGTTTACACTTACGAATTCAAGTGTCAGCGGGCCCATGCTCGCATATATCATCCAAGAAGTTTATCGGACCAAATTGGTCAAACTATATAAGATTTTTTACCCTTGGTACCAAGTATATAACTATATATACCATCAAGATATAATAAGAGAACTCTTGGGTACCATTGAAGGAACGGACAGAGTTGGGCGTTGCTATGGAAGGGATTGGTTCGAGGAGTTGGGAGAAGAGGAGACGTGGGGTCCATTATTAATATACGAGCGAGGAGGGTTGGGCTTTGTTATAGAAGAGAAGGGTCGAATGGGATGACTAGCTTTCTTCAATAAGGTTGGTCTATGGAAACTTTTTATGATTTGATTTTGCAAAAGAAAGTACCAACTTTACAAAGCTTCTTAGGCTATGTTCGCATTGCTCCGTATTCGTTTTTATCCGTTTTCATATCGATCCGTTTTGCCTGTTCACACTGCTCCGGATACATTTGAAAAAGGTATAAAAACGATGACGCGTTCACATTGCTCCGCTCTTGATAAAAAGGAAAACGCCACTAACTGGTCTAGAGCACTCGCGACTGCTAAAAAACGTTTTAGACAACTCACTGCCACTAATATTCCTCCGAGTAGTGTACTAACTTCGAGTTAATCAGCCATGTTAAGAAAAATTGTTTAAATTGGCGCGGTCTAAGCATCTTGCTGTATTGTTGTTGTTGTTAGCGTTTTCAAAAGTATCCGTTTTCGTTGTTCACACTGCGTTTTTGCGTTTTTCAAAAGACTCCGTTTTCAAAAGTCTCCGTTTTCAAGGTGGAGCAGTGTGAACGCAAGGCACAAACCGACACTTTTGTATCTGTTTCAGGGGCGGATCCAGAGGGGTGCGAAGGGGGCTCGAGCATTTTTTGGGGATTAGAGCTTATTCTACCGCAATTTTGTTTATAATTATTTAAACCATTTATTATCTCTTTTACCGAGAAGTATGCACATCTCCTGAATTTGTTATATCCGCTTCAATGCCCCGTCTCACAACTGTTCAACATTGTTATTTCAGTCCATGCATTGAAGTGTTATCAAACTCCCCCTGGTTGTACTGTATAGCATTCTACAGACTCGGAAAGCATTGTCTCCTCTTATAACCAGCCACTTGAGGAACCCGTGGCCTGTCAATTATACGATTTTCTGCACACGCGGAAGTGAATCTAGCCAATCACGGTGCCAGGTCGAGGGGTTCTAAACTTTGGCGCGAGAACCCATAGATTTCAAAAATCCAAATCATCAAAGAATACCGACCAAACCAGGGGGAGTTTCTTCGCTTCAATCTACAGTCAAATGCAGAGTCAAATGTATAAGTGGTTTTATGACCAGGGGGAGTTGAGCTTGAACAGGGGGAGTTGAGGTTGACCAGGGGGAGTTGAATTATGATACAGCACGCGACGAATGCTTAGGCGCAAATTTGCAATATGTTTTCGGGGGTCTTTTGACGATCTTTACCTGGTGCTCGATGCTGTAACGGCAGAACTTGTAAACGCTTTGGTTTATATAACAGAACGGTTTCAAGTTTCAACTCCGTGTTTCACGTCTTATTCATAGACCATGAGGTATGATTTATATTCAGAGGATGAAGCTTGCCCGAGCCTTTGTTATTCTTTTTTTTAATCATTCAAGAACTACATACAAAACATCTCAAAAACTTGCCCTTACTATCCTTGACCAAAAGGGGTTTCCTTATTATTCCTACTTATATTCCTACGAATACTTTTTTCTCTAAAGATTTCAAATTCATAAAAATACTCAAAACAGCAGGCCCATAGCGAAACGTTCAGGGCCTTCTTTGTTTGGTTTGGCATCATATGTCGATGCATGCCATGCATGCTGTGTTTGAATCCCTGTGTTCAACTTTTGTTCGACTTTTTTCTATTGTTCTATTGTCTCTAATGACGTGCACTGCACTTCAAGTTCAAGGGCTTCATTCCACCAGCCACGTTAATTTTTTGGTCAAGCTGATCAAGTTCCAATGAATGGCTGCAAAGAGTCAAAAATTAAATTTTGCTTTGGAAATTTGTGGGCTCGGGCCTTTTGCCACTGCGGGCCATCATATCATATTTGACTACAGTTTCTATACTTTTGTACCCTAAGTGAATATAAGAGGGGGAGAGCTGCAAAATACGTTCAATTGACAAAAAAGCTGAAGCCAAAGTTCCAGGATCTGATCAAAGTGTAGTAAAAAATAACTATGTCAATCAAGGCATCCAAATCCAGGCTTTTTAGTTTATGGAAGACTTTCATTTCATTATGGCTTATTAGCAGGGGGTGTACGGAGTTTGTGCATAGCAACATCCTTGGTTACCAAGCCTTACGTTTTAGCACCCCTCAGAATAATTTCTAGATCCGCCCCTGCGTTTTCATTTGAATCCGGAGCAATGTGAACGGGGCCTTAATCTTTCTTTATTGTCACATTTCTTGCAACAGATTGCTCAACTTCTTGTGCTTTAAAGTCTATTCAATAACTTTGCAAAAGCCATCAAACGTCTGTCAAATTCAAGCCAAACATTTTATACAATGTAGATTCATTTTCCGGTCATCTCAGAATGTCAAATTTTCAAAATTTTTCTTGCCGTCAACAATGGTGGCGGCCTTAAACCCACTGTAAACTCTCCACACCCTAAATTGTGATGTCCCCGATCATCGTTCTTATGCTGTTAAGTGATAAGTGATTCTAATTTATGACCGCCTTTTAATTGAAGTATTTCACATCTTTAGCGAAAATTGCCTGTAAATGTCCTTTGTTGCACGCACTCACTTTTTTTAATAAGAAACAGGCTATAAGAAACGGTAGGCTAAATTTTTTCGTAAGTTAAGGAACAACCCTACCCAAATTGAAAAAAGCTAAGAAACTTTTATAAATTTGCAGTTTTAATTTTCCGAGTTGACACTCGAAACAGTCTTGACATTAAACATCACTGTATATTGCAACACTATACTTGACATGCATTTTGCATTAATTCGCAGTAAATTACACACTCAAGAAGTTTCCGTTTTAAATTTGTTTTGACTTCAACTTGACATTGTTGAAGTTCGATGAGCTTTTCGATGAGCTTGACTGTTTACAGATCTCAACAGAGTTTGTCATTCTAGGAAAACAAATTTCCTTGATCACTTTGTTAGTTTATCTCTGAATGTGAGTGAGATATTTACTCTACCTTAGGAGCACGTTTTAAAAATTCATTACCTAAAAAATTTAAGAAACATGTGAGAAACTATTGATAGCAAAATGGCTGGAAAATTTAAGAAACTGCCTACCAGCACCGGACCTTAGTTTCTTATAAAAAAATCCGTCTACTGAATTTTAGATGCATTCTTACAATCAATGTCTTACTATTATGCAGCACTCCAATTGTAAATATAACCAAATCCGCAATATGCAAACTTTTTAGGCCCCTAAAGGTCAAATTCCCCTTAAGGAATACCATTCCAGTCCGCCCCTGATGGACCAAGACCAGGGTTCTGAGAAGGATTCGAACGAACTTTTGTCCCAACGGTAGATTTTGACAGGTCACACCCTTCAAAGTGCTGGAAAATGCCGATCGTTGAAAATGAATTAATTTTTTGCTTTGTTGTTTGTACGCTCCAGTGGCTGGTTTTTATCAAGCATAAAAACAGAGTCCTTTGTAGCTTTTTGGGTTTGCCTTTTCCATTTCACAATTGACAATTTGCTTAACAATTCTCCTCATGGCTTTAAATCGTTTCAGGCTCGAAATGGTAAAGAACTGTTTTTTTCACACCTTTGGTAGGTACAATCACTGCCAAAAGTTTTGGAACGCTAGCGTCAGTTTTCAAAAGCAAATTCAGCCACCTCCCTCTCCCTCTTAGAACAATGTTGATCTACTATAGGAAAAAGGAAGGGGTTGTGGAGTACGCTTTTTCCTGTGCCTTGTGTGATATTTTTCTATACTTTCAACATTGTTTTGGGTGGAAAGCGGGACGGAAGTAGTTGTATTCGGGAAAACAAATGAATAATAGAAAAGCACAGCGCAAAGTGTTGGGCGTTCCAAGTAATTTTGGCAGTGATTGTAGGTAGGCATAGGATATCGTATGAATAAATCACATGAATCTTGATTTATTTATTAAAGTAAATGTGTGATCTTCCTTAGAGAAGCGCTGCTCAAAGTCTTACTCATTTTCTCAATTTTGCACGTTAGAATTAAGGCGTGGCCGCAAAATGTTCCCAAAAACCACATATATTACCTTTTATTCGGCACTCCAACATGTGCTATAAAAGCCACTGACCTAGTGGCGTAGCGGACTAAGGACCCCCAACTTTGAAGCCCACGGAGTAGCGAAAACTTAGGGCCCCCAACTTTTAGGGGCACGAAGCAAAAATTCTTTCTACGGCTTTTACCGTGAAGCTGGTATTCTGGGTGTCATGCCACTGAATGGAAAGTCTCTAGATTAGCCTCTTCTGTTTTGTCTATACACTGGTAGTACATTGTTGGAAAGGAAACATCTTCGTCTGTGAGTCTTCCATTCCTGATGAGATCATGAACGCAATATAACTCACCTTCTGTGATACGAGTCTGAATGTCAGCAAGGAAAGTCTCCTTTAATCCATCAACAAAGGCTTCTTTAAGAGCTTTTTAAACCTTTAAGAGCAGTATCTTTTTCAATAGTTATGTCTATGATGGGGACATAGTCATCTTCAAAGCAGTTCTGAAACCCTCAATAGATGTAAAAGACAAAATCAGGCACGAATATCAAAAACATTTTATCTTTATCAAACCATGCTCAAAAGGTTTTCATTGCAAAAGTCTTGATGCAGTGTGCACGCCAATTGTTTATCGTTTTATTCCTGGCATCTTTTATAATTGTGTCAAGTACTTTCATGATAATTGTGCTTGTGCTAAATTGTGTTCTCAATCTCTCCTGATGCGGCATTTTGTTGAAACTGAAACGGCAACTGCCGTCAAAATCTTGGCTTGCATTAATCATTGATTATTTTGTTTGAATGTAGGAAAAGATGTGCGTGTTCATAAGAATCCACACTTTTTTAAAAGATATTTACAACCGATTACAAAAAAATATATGTATTTTAAGCTAATCGAAAGGGCGTGATCGCAAAAATTTCCGCTTGCTTCGCTTGCAGGGGGCTTCTCTTTCATTTTTGCCCCAGGGCCTTATACACGCATAACGAGCAGCGATACTTCATTTGGATCGGGTCAGGAAAATCTACCCTGACAGCAGAATTATTTCATTATGAATTTTGCTTTTAAGGGATTCCCTTTTCGATTAGAAACAGTATTACGGCCAATGAGCACATTTTGCTTTACATTTTTTGAAACATGTCTGCGTGAACGAGCATGTCGATCAACTTTCCAGATGAATCTTTCCAAAGCTTACATTCTTTCCGTTTTATTTGTAAATTGAATAGGAAAGTATTACTAATTAATGCAACCATTTTTATAAGAAAACTATAATTTTTTTCTAACCTTTACATTCTTAATAAATTTTTGCTTCGAGCACTAGTACATTCTTAAAATATTGTTATCAAAGGAGATAGCCATCCTCGAATAGAAATTGCGCTTTTTGAAAAATGAAATATCTTAGTCATGCAATACTATGTCCTTACAATAGCAAGACAGGCAACTGCTGGAAAATGAGGCACAAATATGTAAACTGAGGCACATTGCATAAATGCATGCTATCCCATTGTTATTTTGTCGTTGGCAGATTGATACATTCTTTGTCGGCAGTTTAGTTGAATGTGAACGCCCGGTACCGTGAATGTTTGCCTCTAGTGCCTCCCCGATAAGCTGCCAAGTCATTTCTAAATCTGTCATTGGCCTTCAGCAATTTCCACTGTTCGTTGACTTATGCTTTCACGCACAGAAGTCTCTATCCCTTCCACCAAACAGACCTGTACAACGTTCTCCTCTCATTGCCTGCTGCAGTCCGAAGAGGCCTCTTTTTTGTTGACACGTTCATTAAATAACGTTAGAAACACATAAAAGATCAGCCATTATAGCGTAAGCGATGCTAAAATATTGTTCTATAACTGTAAGTGAAAAAACGTTAAAATCCGTCCGACGCGTTCCGATTCCCTTTCCAGTTAAAACTTACTTCAGTTGTCGTGGTAGATTCACCCCATCCACAAGCTACAACACAACAACATTGGCCCGCGGCATAACACGTGATCCAGTCCCTTTAATGTAAAAAACAAGCTCTCCTCAAAGTCCTCATGTGTTGAGGTCAAGCCAGAAGTAAATGCAACTTATACACATTAATAAAAATTTGCAAATATCGGCGCACTTTATTTATACAGTCGCTAGATCTTTTCGAGCTCGCTTCAATGCCGGTCAAAAGGAAGCAAAATGCAATTTTTGCAATTTCCTTCTTCAAGGTTGCCCTGTAAAATTGCATCCCCTCTTTCCTCCCAAATCAATGTTGGATCTGTATTTCTAACATTTTGGCTTAGAGATCATTCATCCAACATTTAATCGTGGAAGGGGAAAAGTTATCTTTAAAGTCTGAACTATTTTTGTCCAGGATTGCCACCTTCTGGCCACTTTACGTCTTTTAGCACTCAAGAGAAGATTTTGCATACGAACCTCCTCCAACATTTTTCCAAAACAGGAAACTTTTGCTGCACATTTGTAAAGGTATAAGGATCTTGAACGATTCATAAATACTTGGAGCTTTGAGCCTTTATGACTGACTCACTGACGGAGAGTACTAGGGATAAAATCATCAAAGCGCTGGGGAACAAAGCCCTTTTTCGCTGAACGCTGCTGACCTCAGTAGATTTGATTGTTTTTTCGAAGATCAGCAACCGTTTCCATGCATCGGGCCTCAGTCAAGTTTACACATCGTTCCTTAAGCTCCTCTTGCACTGCTTTAACTATAGACAATGCTGAGACAAGATTTTGACTGGAAGATTGCAGCTGCTTCACGACTGTTTATTGGCTTTAGAATGTCCACCAGCAGGCAATTTGCAACATTTAACATCCAATTGTCCTCATCCTCTTCGAGCTAATGCAGCAATCCTTTGCCAAGCTACTGTATTCGCCTTTAAAACTCAATGGTCTTGAATTTGAGTTAATTTTCAGCGCTTGTTTTTGCAATATTCTATATTTCTGTAGGCTCACTCAATAAATGCGTTTTTTTCATTATAACAGAACATAATATTCCTACTTCGACAACTCCTGATCAAAGCAGTGCGTCTCTAAATACTGCAATACTGCCCCTAAAATTGTTATTGACATTATTTGTGATTATGAAATGCCCTAGCCACGTGTTCCAGGCCAACGTAACGATTTGTTTTTTAAGAGCGAGCAGGTATTTTCAGCGCAAAGCACTATCTTAAGTCCTACTTGGGTAATAAGAAACCCTAATAGCCAATTTTCTTAGCTTGACCCAAATTGTTACAACATCAGTGGCGTAGTGTCCGGGTATTCAAGGTATCCAGTGAATACCCTGAGATTTTTAGATAGAAAATCAAAATAAAGTGAAATTTTAGTAATCTAAAATTACTTTATGATAATTGTTTGTGGCTAATTTTGTTGCCTTTCAATATGTTGTCTTTGATACAGATTCAAAATTGCACGAAATTCACGGGAATAAAGACATAGTTATTGTGGCGAAGTGTCTGGAAGCTGGGAATTTTGAGAAGGTAATATCGAAGATCAAACTACTCAATGTTGAATGGAGATCAGTCACGAACTCGCAGAGAATACCCTAGACCAGGGGTTCTTAAGTTTTTTGAGTGCCTGGCCAGAAAAACATAGATTTTACGTAGATTTTTTTCGTGGGCCAATGAATTTTCATTTCATTGTTACCAAGCTATATTAGAGATAAGATAAACCGGTCCACTATTTCTTTATTTTTAAAATCCTTCCAGTGTGCTTATTTACACGAAATAAGTCTTGGAAAGGTGGATGACAGAAGGGAACGAGGGAGGCAGTACTGACTTTGAAGGACATGGTGCTGGCTAGATGCTGGTGGGATTGGCTCAATGTGCATTACACGTCGGATTCACACGTTGAAGGCCAGGGATTACTGTTTGGTGGGAAGTGGGCCAAAAACCTCCAAATGTAGCATAGTAAATAAACACAAAAAATGTTTAACACAAAATTTGTTAAGTTTACGACTTTTTTGTACAAGGTTGAGTCAAAAGATCGTTGTTTTGCCCCCACTCTGCAATTTTTAAGTTGGGACGTTAATCTTTGTAAGACTCTTTTTAGGTCGACTTGAAGTGCCTGAAGTCAGAAATGATGATTGTTGTTGTAGTTATTATCGAACGCCACAAACTTTGGCGGCAAGAAAAATTTTAGATTGAACTAGTCTAAGAATGATGACCAGAAACTGCATCTAAAATTGATTTAAACGAGAGAAAGTTATATATTAAATTAATACGAGGCAATATTTTTGAGGCAAAAGAATTCACTGGGCGGGCTTAAATCTCGTTGCGGGCCTCAGTTGCCCCGCAAGCCTCAGAATGGCTGCCACCAATCAAAATGCTTCCTTTTATACGAATGATTTTCAATCGGCAAGAACAACGGCCAAGAACGCCGAGATTTATGCAGCGTACAGCCTCATATTTTGTTCAGATAGTCTCTCTTTGAGGTCAATAAAAACAATTTATGGAGGAGGAGGTCGAATTTTATATCTTCGAATTTGTCAAAATTGGATCATAGAATTGGAATCTTCATGTTGAAATTAGTCTGTGCCGAAATTTCATGTTATTTGGGCCGTCAGGCAGCGTATAAGGACGTATGGACTTGCAAATGGCTCACTGTAAAGTTGTTGATCTCCTTTGACCAAGGAGTCATGACATATAGAATCTTGCATGATCTCTGTCCCGAAAATTTTCGTCATAAATTTACTGAAAGATCCATGATTTCAGATTATAGAACCAGAAACCGTGGAGACCTGCAAATTCCCAAAGTTAGGTTAGAGTATGCAAAGCGAGGTTTCTATTTATCTGGTGTCAAAAACTGGATTGATGTCCCTAACAACATTCGAAGAAAAGAATCCATCGCTCGTTTTAAAACAGGTATTAGAGAGTATCTTTCGAACCTTCCACATGACCCAAACACGACCCCTTGGTAGTGCAGAAATATGCAAAAACTTCTTCTTTTAATAGTTCTTTTTTTGTAAATAGTTATTTTTTGCTGAAAGGTATCTCGTGTAAATAAATAAATATTGATTGATTATATACTGAGCATGCGCTGTTAGTGCAACTGTTTTCGCAGGATGGGTCGGATTCAGAGATGAAGCTATGGGGTGTCATGGTGGGCAGCTGCCCTCCAAGACTTTGCAATGACACCCTGTCGGAAACCAAATATAAGAAAAAATAAAGAACTGTTGGCCCTTTGAAACTGTCAGTTGTGGAATTTACCTTTTTTAAAAGAACCAGAAAAGAGAAATTTCTGCTGCAGTGGAAAGCTTAAACGTTAATCGCAAAAAAACTTCACAGGTTTCGCGCGGCAGCTTTTCGCTCAGTGGAAAGTAAGCTTTAACCGCCATTATGATTATGTGCAGTTATGTGCTCACTATCTTCAATGCTGCCTTTGGGAAAAGGGCTTGGAATTCATTTCACAAAGTATTAATAGCCGCATGTAATGCCCTCCGTGAATATTTTCGACATTCTCTGTCAGCATGTGGCATGAAAGTGTCATGTGTAGCAGCTATTGTGAGCACTTTGTTTATCGTTTACACCGACTGAAAGGATATCATAGTACACTAAGTTAGCAAAACCAAGGAACCAAGACAAGGTTCCGTTGACACGGTGGTGGATATTTTTTAAAACGCCATTATTTTTATTTGTTTTAAAAAACTCTTTGTCTACATTATGAGCGTCCACACCGAAAGTAAGGGAAGAAGAAAATTTTTTTACGCAAAGATAAACCTTTATTAAGTTTAAAGAATATCTTAGAATATCCAATAAATTGTTGGTTTTTTGAAATTTTTCCTCCTTCTATACCAGCCGTTCTGGTCCTATGAACCCTACCGACGATCCTGCGACGCTGCGCAATCCTTGGGGAAGTTGTTGTAGCCTCGGTTCCAGCTTTTCAGCCAAGGAACACGGCGGGAATGAACACCATGTTGGATTGCACGACTCGGCCATGGACGAAGGTCGAGATTGCAGTTTCATTCCCTTGTTCTTATCAACCAATCTTGGACACATCTATTTACAATCAGCTTAAACGCAAGCTGCTATAAAGTACGAAGAATGCTGTTCTGGGAGGAATTCAAAAGAGGGCGGTTGCAACACGAACTGGCATCATCATGAAGAAAATCTCAGCAATTTCGTTGCGGTATGTTGCCAACTTCTTTTCTCACCTTATTATTTTTGGCAAATTTGCATTTGTGCAAATTATGGTATTTTTAATGCCAGTGGTTGATTATGAAAAGGGAACCCCAAAATGCAACCTGCAAGCTGGCATTCGTGGTTAAGGTTGCCGGGCGGGCGAGGTTCAAACCAGCTCACTTAGCAGTGCAAAGCAGCATCACATTTCGACTCTTTCATCAGTTCCGTAATTACTGCATTGAGAGGGAAAATTGGAATAGCAATTTAGGAGGGCCGTTTCTTTACATTAAATGTGTGCTTATACTGCAGCATGCACTGGTCCTAAACTTGATGTTGCTGGAAATGGTTGACATAGAATGTCCAATGTAAGAAAATGAGCTACCACATATTACAACCTACCTTGCAGCTTAAAAGTCAGCAGTTACATTAATGTTTTTAGTTACTAAGAAAGTCTCTTTTACCAATTTTGTATATATTTAGCTGTAATAACTAAATTTTGTCATTGGCTAGCAGTTTGATTCTTGAAAGACAACATATTCACTGAGGTTACACTTTTATCCCTGCAAAAACCCAAGCATGGTTCACAGGCTAACCATAGTTTGCAATGGTCCTACCATGGTTGAACCACGATTCTGACAAGTTCTGACCATGGCTAGTGACAATGGTTGATCAATGAATAAGATTTTGCCTGCAAAGAACTTAACTTGTTTTCTCTTTGAGAATGTTAATTCTGGACTGTGTAAGAAGTTACCCTGAATAGAAAGAAAAGAAAAGAAAAACAAAATTGTCTGTATTTTTCAAAACCTGATCATTGCTGTCCCATTGCTGAACCATGGTTCATTTCTCAAGTGACTTTCCATAAAATGGCAAATAAATTTTACATTGAATAGTTTTGATTTCACCAATTTTCTTTTGGAGACACATTCCCTTGTCCCTTAAAGCCTAAAACATTAAATTTTTTATCAATTTGAAATGTTTTATGAGTATTTTGTCTGACAATTGCTGACGCATTGCTGAATCATGGTCAATTTCTCAACTGACATTTTCTAAAATGGCAAATTACTTTTACATTGAATAGTTTGTTTGACTATTTTTGTGTGGTTTGGTTTCACTATTTTTTTGTGGATTTATTTTACTGTTTTTTGGCCATAAAGCATTTATTTCTCTGAATTTGAAATGGTTAATGAAATATGGACCAACTATTGCTGACCCACTGCTGAACCGTGGTCCATTTTTTAACTGACAGGTTCCTCATCCTGCTTTCGCCAAAAATTCTGGCTGTCTTTGAATATCATTAAATTTTAAATTTTAATGGTTTTAGAAATATATTGAAACTATATTTTCACATGATATATATATTTATAAAATCAAAGATATATACTTGAGATTTTCATCAGATTTGCAAGAATATCAATCTTTGAAAAATATCTGATGAAAGCAACTGACAAGGTACCAGGGTCATAAGAGTGGATTCTTGGGTTTTTTCTCAGATAACTTTTTATTCCTATAACATGGTACAAACAAGCATATCAATACAAGATTGTCAGCAAATTGGAATATTCTATTGAAGTGCTTCTGTACAATTGCTCTAACAGTTCTTTATGGTATCTTATGGATGCATTACCATTGAAGCCAGGTTTTAAATATTTCAGAATAAAAAAGTCTTGCCAGTTTCATTCTTAGCCAACAAAACAAACTTATTATCTCAAATAAAAGGAAATCAGGCCTCTCGGTTTCTGGCATGTAATTGCGTGCCATGCACCTGTAGTGGTGCCAAGGCGCACATGGATGTGATGCACAACTAGCAATATTGTCCACCTCATCCATATGCATTTACAATTACTATTTTATCTGCAACATTGTCTTGTTGCTCTGTGGAATCATTTTTAAAGTACAGCCTTCACCATCTAGGCAATCCCTTGACACTATATAAATAATAAACACTGGAAAAATTTTTGTGTTGGTTGTGTGTGATAAAGGATTTACTTTCAATCAGTGTCACCCCATGAGCCACACACCTACTAAAATCGGTGCGGAGAGGCCTGCGATCCTTGTTTTTCTTCCCAGTGTACCTATTAGAGGCCACATGGTGTTCAGAACGTACATTAAGGCTTTTAGGCTGTTTCGAGTAAAGAAATTTTTGAAAAATTTCAAATTTTTTGAACTTTTTAGCAGGTCAGGGATCTTGGATTTCTTCAAAAATCACTAAGTCCTTATTTTGTAAACATGTGCATAATTTTCACTGAAACTACCCAAAATGGTGTTCTGAACATAAATTAAGGCTTTTGACGTTATTTCTAGAAATATTTTTTTACAATGTTCACATATTTTCAGGTTTTTTCAAGTTTCAGTGTGAAACATGCTATAAATACTCTTTCCTACCATTTTCAGATACCACTTGGAGGCTCAACCAAATATCTAGAAATGATATCAGAAAGGTAAAATTTTAAGCTTTATATTGTTTCACATAAAAATTTTTTTTGAGAAAATTTAAATATTTTTAACTTTTTCAGGTCCGGGGGTCATGAATTTTTTCAAAAATCACCAACTTCTTTTTTTAAAAAAATCAGAATAAATTTCACTGAAACAATCCAAAATGGCGTTCAAAACGTATCTTGAGGCTTTTTAGGTTGTTTCGAGTAAAAATTTTTTTTTGAAAATCTCAAGATTTTTCAACTTTTTTGCAGGTCTGGGGTCATGAATTTTTTCAAACTCACTAAGCCCTTATTTTGTAAATATGTGCATAATATTCACTGAAACTACCCGAAATGGTGTTCCAAACATAAATTAAGGCTTTTGATGTTATTTCTAGAAATATTTTTTTTACAAAAATCACATATTTTGAGATTTTTTCAAGTTTCAGTGTGAAACATGCTATAAATACTCTTTCCTACCATTTTCAGATACCACTTGGAGGCTCAACCAAATGTCTAGAAATGATTTCAGAAAGGTAAAATTTTAAGCTTTATATTGTTTCACGTAAAATTTTTTTTTGAAAAAATTTAAACATTTTTAACTTTTTGCAGGTCCGGGGGTCATGAATTTTTTAAAAAATCACCAAATCCTTATTTTCAAAAAATCAGCATGAATTTCACCGAAACGACCCGAAATGGCGTTCAGAACGTTTCTTGAGGCTTTTTAGGTTGTTTCGAGTAAAAAAATTTTTTTAAAAATTTCAAGATTTTTCAACTTTTTTGCAGGTCCGGGGTCATGACTTTTTTCAAAAATCACAAAGTCCTTATTTTCAAAAAATCAGCAAAATTTTCACCGAAACAACCCGAAATGGCGTTCAGAATGTATCTTGAGGCTTTTTAGGTTGTTTCGAGAAAAAAAAAATTTTTTTTAAAAATTTCAGGATTTTTCAACTTTTTTGCAGATCCGGGGTCATGAATTTTTTCAAAAATCACAAAGTCCTTATTTTCAAAAAATCAGCATAAATTTCACCGAAAGAACCCGAAATGGCGTTCAGAACGTATCTTGCGGCTTTTTAGGTTGTTTTGAGCAAAAAAAAATTTTTGAAAAATTTCAAGGTTTTTCAACTTTTTTGCAGGTCCGGGGTCATGAAATTTTTCAAAAATCACATAGTCCTTATTTTCAAAAAATCAGGATAAATTTCACTGAAACGACCCGAAATGGCGTTCAGAAGGTATCTTGCGGCTTTTTAGGTTGTTTTGAGTAAAAAAATTTTTTTTAAAAATTTCAGGATTTTTCAACTTTTTTGCAGGTCCGGGGTCATGAATTTTTTCAAAAATCACCAACTCCTTATTTTCAAAAAATCAGCATAGATTTCACCGAAACAACCCGAAATTGCATTGAGAACGTATCTTGCGGCTCTTTAGGTTGTTTTGAGTAAAAAAAATTTTTTCAAAAATTTCAAGATTTTTCAACTTTTTTGCAGGTCCGGGGTCATGAATTTTCTCAAAAATCACCAACTCCTTATTTTCAAAAAATCAGCATAATTTTCACCGAAACGACCCGAAATGGCGTTCAGAACGTATCTTGGGGCATTTCAGGTTGTTTCGAGTAAAAAAAAATTTTTGAAAAATTTCAAGGTTTTTCAACTTCTTTTCAGGTCCGGGGTCATAAAATTTTTCAAAAATCACCAACTCCTTATTTTCAAAAAATCAGCATAATTTTCACCGAAACAACCCGAAATGGCGTTCAGAACATATCTTGCGGCTTTTAAGGTTGTTTTGAGTAAAAAAATTTTTTTGAAAAATTTCAAGATTTTTCAACTTTTTTGCAGGTCCGGGGTCATGAAATTTTTCAAAAATCACCAACTCCTTATTTTCAAAAAATCAGCATAATTTTCACCGAAACAACCCGAAATGGCGTTCAGAACGTATCTTGCGGCTTTTTAGGTTGTTTCGAGTAAAAAAAAAATTTTGGAAAATTTCAAGATTTTTCAACTTTTTTGCAGGTC